>NQII01001861.1:251456-272086 GCA_002778355.1 Clitarchus hookeri
GCCTGGAAGGAAATGGTCTAGAACAAGCTACCAGAGAAGACTCATTGGGCGTGACAAACGTAACCCACACCGGCAAGCACCCGCGACCGTTAAAATCTTTCAACTTCGTTCTTTTTCGGCAAAATCTTAACTGTATTAAATTATTTCCGTCGGTGTGGGAGGTTGCTAGGGTGCCAGGAGAGAACAAATGTCCCTCCTGCCTTCATAACTTCTTCTTGCAATGTAAGTTTTTAAGAAATGAATTAATTCGTAAACGACTGTGGCGCTGTTCTGTACTTGTCTGTTTATCTGTGAACCTGTTCGTACTCTGCATACCTGAAGATCGTATGTGAACTGTTTCACTTGATTGGTAAATAAAAGTATAGAACAAGTAAACCGGAACTTGACTTTATTTAATATTTAATTGGCGTCCTTTTTAAAGAGTCTCGTGTTACTCCCTCTTGAGCTAGCCGAGTGATAATTTCCAGCCGTCAATACCTTGACGTGCCACATTACAATATGCATTTATTTTGTGGTCTCAAACAGATCCTTTCCATAAGTGAATCCTTCTCATGGTGCATTCCACTTCTGCAAAAACAAAACAGCATGGCAATTACTTGCATGGAACAACCACCACACAATATCACTACCAGCAGTGGTAGTTGGGCCACTCTTTCAACGATGCCATCTAGGACACACTCCACGTCTTGGTTACCTGGCCAGATATTATCAAGTAATGATGTTCAGCCATGTGTGCCATATGGTTTCCGTTTCTCTTGTCCCAAACAGCCAATTTTTAAATTTCGAACATCTTAAAAGACGTATTGTCACCATCGCAACTTGACGCCCGGTGCTGTGGCTGCTCGGCCTGTCTTGGTTGGGCTGGAGTCCTTTGGACACGGCATGGTACCGGGACGCCAGCACTAAGTCACACCCAAGTTAATTCCAAGCTACTGTCACCATCCCCAACAATCCAACACGCCACAGTGATTCACCGCTGGGTGTTGGAAGTGGAGGGTTGGTGTGAGTAACTGGGATTCTGGCACAGACACCGGTAGACATTGAGTCTACTCATCCACCTTTGTACATTCCACCACAATTCACCACCAGGTGCAGAGATTCGGAGAATGGCAAGGTGTCTAGCTGATCCTGATCCTGCACGCGAGTGAGGGGAACACTCTTACACTTGTGCGTTGCTGCCGAGAGATCCCTGTAGCAATTCCAAACCAATCCCCTACTTATGTCTTTGTCCAAGGGAGGAGGAGAAAGGAAGGGAAAAGTAGCTGCAGCACAACAAATCCGAGAGTCCACCAAAGCTACCCTTGGACGTCAGTCTGACATACAAGGTGATTCAGAAATGAACTGTGGCCAGGCACCTGTAGTCTATGCCGAAAGAGAACAGACCAGACGCAGCCATAAGCCAGGACTGAGCAACCATCACATTTTTAATAAAATCACTTATCACCCCACCAGAAGCAACTGAAAATGAAATTCGCACTTGCTGAAAATTACACAGTGCTCTGTTTAAACTCAATTTTTTGCATCAAGTGTTTGTAGGTAATTTTCTGGGGTATTGTTTTATTCTGAAGACATCTGATTGGTAAAATAAAACCTTTTGAGCCAATTGTAAATGGTTTTCGCAGTCACCTAAAGTTATGCACACACAGTTTAAACTTTAATTTTGTCATCCACGAGTAGTTCGTAAACTTCTGGGGTATTATTTTATCCAAAATATGTGTGAATATTAAAATAAATTTATATTTTTTTAATGAAACCACAAGAAGCAATTGAAAATGGACATTTGTATTCGCTGAAAATAATGTGGCACTCATTGTTTATTGATTTTATTATTTTTTGAGAAGGGAAGAGGTATATACCTTTGTGATGTATAGTTTGGTTTGGAAAAGTTTGTATATTGAATAAAATAAATATTTAATTTGAAAAACACATTTTTGCACTACTGATAAAGCTTAGGCTTCATGCAAAAAAAAACATTACTTTTACTACAATTTTTGGATTATGGGATTATGTGGGATCAATTCAGTCTATCCCAAATTTACGAAATCAGCCATCTTACGAAGTCATTCTCGATAACTGTAATTCTTTGTCAAATCAGGGCTGTATTATATTTCCTTAATAATGTTGTGCCATGTTACTGCATTCATTGATGCATCAGTAATATGAATTTTCAGTTCCCCATACTTCACATTTGCTGTTGCAAAATTGGATAAAAGCCATCTGTGATACAGTGGACCCCTAATTTTGTGACTTTCGATGGCTACAGACAATACTGTTACAAAATCAAAACCAATCAATTTTCAACCCTAAATTATTACGTTTGAAGAGCAATTTTTATGTGAATTTCATGTTTGATCATCTCTGGTGTAAAACAAACATAAAAAAAAAAAATTAAATATTGATTAAATTTAATATCCACACGTGTTCCAAATAAATTATATATGTGGTGCATATAAACAACCTGTCATTGTTACCTAAAACATTGAGCGGCACAATGTTTTATCAAGCATTAATTAATTTACAGATAATTCACAGTTCATTCATTTACAGATTCTTGGTTACTAGACAGTAAAGACTGCCATCAAGGACAAAGTGCATTTTGCAACCTACATCATCAACACTTCAGCTGTAGGTCTAAGAAATTAAAGTAGAATTATTAAGATTTTATTGTTTATTTCTTTATTAGTAACAACTGTACCTTCAAAATATTTCCATTAAATATGTCCTTATAATATGCCAAAAATATTGGTATTCTGGGGCACCCAGGAACATAACTGGATTTAATATAATTCATATGGAAAAATGTTACTTTTACAATAATGTTTTCTAGAATGTTGTAATTTTTAAGAATATAATCAGACATTATAGCTAAACTTTTGGTATTTAGGTGCCAGACAAAAACCATTAGGAAATGGTTGAATGCTTGCTTTATAATGGTTTTAAACCTGTAATGGTTTAATTTAGTTGTAGTGAATTATTTCAGTTTGCTGCTCTTTGACTTTGCTACACTTTATGTGTGACCATAAGAACAAAATTTAGTTAGAGTGATGAAAGTTGAACTGGATCCCAGGCAACCTTGTTTGGCCGATGGAAACTGTGACTTGCCCACGTTCATCTAGGCAGAATGATTTTGTAGCAGTTTGTCATTGCTATCTGGTAGTATAAAAGTAGTAGGACAACATCACAATTAATTGTGAACTTGAGAAGGAAATTTTCCACGCCTTAAACATTCCCAGCCCAGCTGGAAATCAAACCCAGTCAAAGTACTAGACAGGTACACCTCAAGTGTACCTGTGTGACTTTGACTGCAAAACAGAATGGTCAGACTTTGTTAACACAACACTTACTGAACCTTCCCAATTGGCCTATTTTTCTGTTGTGGAAAGAAATGCATTGTCATTTGCCACTAATTTTGGCATGTACTTGTGACATTGTAGTTTAGGAAGTGTGATGATTTATACAGAACAAAATGTTGCATTGTCACAATGCTGTGCTTTGTAAATATTAGGGCTGTTGACATTGATAACATATTATGTCATACCACCAGTTTTCACGATATTGAAAATAATAATATTATTGGGAATTTGAAATTGGTTTTTTGATAACTTTTGAAAATATAGGCTTCATTAGTAGTTTTTTGCCTGACTTCAAGATAGTAGCACAAATTTACTTAGAGAGAAGGGAAGCTATTTGTGTACTCAAACATTTAAAACACTACATATATTATATATATATATTTTTTTTGTATTGATCACACATAATTGTTAAAATGTAGACAGTAATATTAAGTCTCACATCTATTCTTGTCATTTGTATAGTGGTTCATGTTATGTGAGAATTTTTACTTGTTTTAGAATGTGAAGTGACTGTCAAAACTTTAGGAATGTAATTGTATACTGAATGAAGATTTACAGAGTGAGTTTGATTTAATTGAAACTGAGTTATCAGATTCAGACGGATTACACGTAGTTCGCAAAACTTGCAGAGTGCATTTTTCTGTTGTAATTGCAGAAAGGAGTGATAATTACACAACATACCAGGTGCAAGACACTTTGAGATGCTGGAACAGCCATTAGTTGTTCTTCCCCTTCATTATCACTCTGGTTACAAATAGTCAACAATTACCATCCTGCTGAACACCTTCTGTCATTCTGGTCTGAGCTTTGTATGAGACTGGTTTGAGTCCTCAAGGAAGATGTTAGATATTTTGTTCTCGCTTCAGCGCAGTTGTTGCCCAGTTTGGAAGAGTTTGTTCAGCAGTCTGTTACTGACAGTTTCATCAACTCAGGAATGAGGTTTTTCCAGGTAACTGTTTCTGTGACTTCTTGCAATTAATTGTCTAGGAGCTCAGTTCATCCCTCATATTTGGAGAGGCCGTTGTGGCATAGCAGACAAAGCGCTCTCCCCCCATTGAAATGAACTGGGTACAATTCCTGGTGGGGTTGTTCCCAGATGTTCGCACGTGGGAATCGTGGAGGACAATTCCGCTGGTCGGTGGGTTTTCTTGGGAATCTCCCGTTTCCCCTGCTTTTGCTTTCCAGCGCTGCCCCATGCTCGCCTCGCTTCACTCTCACCGGCTCTCAAGGCCCTGATGTTAAGAGCCACCAGAACCTCTACATTGCATTCATATTTGGAAATGAAGAATGAAATTCAGTTTTACCACTATCCTAGCCTTGGCCATCCATGGCGCCCCTCGTCACCAACAAGATGGGGCAGTTAGTAAGGCAACCAGCTCTGCAGGTTGAAAAGTTTGTGACCAGTACACTTTTTCTATCCTACTTGCAGTCTCATTTTTGTGACCTGTTTTAAGAGAGACAAGAAATATTGGTTGTTGTGACGTAAATGTTGGTGAAGAGTTCTTGAGGCATACCATAGTCACCAACCGTACTCAGTGATTTGAAGTGCTCTCCTACTTGTAGATGCCAGAGGTGTATGTTTTTCAAACATGCTGCCAATTGTGTGGAAAGTAGGTTTGTATATGGTTGTTGCTTAGGTAGGTGTTGAGGTTAACAGTACACATGCGGCATTGCTTGTTGTGGCAGATCAGGGTAACGATAAATGAGCGGCAGTGTGTGCGTTATCTGGATCATTCAAACTTACTTGACAATCTGAAGATTTTGGATCGGAAACAAGATAGGAGTTTCTTAAAATTTAACGTGGTGAAATTCCTTTTATGTGTTCCACAGCGTGAGATTTTAGCATTGTAGAACTTACATACCGCCTTCGAATCATAGTGCGGATTCACAATAAAATAGCGCCACATATCACTTATTTTGGTCCCCATTGTCAAAAAGCTAAAGAAATGGCATTAAAATTGAGACGTGGAAGATTTTCAGCTTAGTTATTTCCGTATAATACGTATTCTTGCGATAATTAACAAAGTAATTAACAGCAATAAATAACAACTAGGTGTACGCTTAAACTGACACTATTGATTATCTGTCTTCCTGAGACTATTAATGCTGTTAGTTCGCATTCCGCCGCAGTGCTGCCAACATAACAGTCGACTAACGTAGTCCAAAAGACATTTATTCATTGTATATTTACTTTTAACAATCTTGCCCTTCCTGTTTGAATGTTACATATTATAATAGGTGTAATTTTTTGTAACTGCCTTATCGTTCACGTTGCATAGTATTACAATAGGCCAATGCTTGCATCACAAAATTACTGTTATGGTACGATGCATCCAGGGATGTTACATGGCCACTCGAAAATTCTGGTGCAGTTATTGCAAAAAACTGGTACAGTCAACGAAAAATTGTTACATCTTGTCAGGTTCATAAAACAAAAAAATCAAAACCATTTTTTTCCTGTATTGTTTTTTATGGCACGAATAGTATTGGGGTAGAGGTTCTGAATTTATTGTGCCCAATTACTTCAGATGCAGATACATTAAATATCAACAGATACCTTAGTATCGGTACCGGCCCAGCCCTAGCAATTATTTCTTGCAACTATAAAGATGTTCATACGTGTCTGATGCTAGTTTGTCTTGGTATTTTTTTTATCACAGTAATAAATGTTTCACTTGAATTTGTGTAAAGCTGGAATTTAAATACTATTTAAAAGGGTATCACTGGTGTTGCATCTTAGTATGTTTTGTCACAGCATACCTCTACACCAGTTGGAGGGAAAAAAAAAGGTAAAATTGTCTTAACTGTTGGAGAGAATTTAAGTATTTGGTAATTCATGATTTTATGCCAAGAGTTTAGTGTATCACACTATGGCAAATTGGCAATAGAATTCTTGTCTCACATCATTCTTGGTTGCCTAGCAACAGCAACTCCATAGTGAAATTTGTTGGTATCTTATGTGCAAGGCTTGCCTTTCCCACAAGTACTCACCCACATTACAAATTAAACACATAAGAATTTTCTTAGATATTAAAATTTATTTCTATTCACCTAGAAAAAATTGATTCATCATAAGAATAAGTGGTAGTAAAGTACAAAGCGTGCTTTTTCGTGATGGTTTCCAGTGACTTGGATGTAAATGGTTTTGTGGCTGACTTGCTAGATATAATTTCAGGAGGAGTAGATTCAAGTAGTTTCTTGTAGTTCTATTAACAATAGATAACTAATTTTAATTATAAAATTATATTAAATTGATGGCTCCTTTCTTTTTATGTACGAAGGATGCTGCTGGCTTGTTTAAAGTTTTTTAAACTTTTTTGAGTTAGACTGCTTGTTTAAGCTGTAGCGGTGTTTGAAAATGATAAGAGTCCACTATTTGGTTTTTAAATTGACCACCCGACCAAGTTTAGATCCTAAATATTTGGGGATTTGGGGTTGAAATTTGAGCTGGAGCAGCACGCTAAATCCTCAAATACCTCTGAAAAACATCTGCTATTGTTTATGTCTTATTGCACACATTTTATTATTAAAATTATGTGAAATCAAACCAACAACTTAGAAGGAAACCTTAATGTTGAATCACAAGTGCATAATACATGTGTTGTTCGTTACTCTTGGTTTTTATACTTAACTTTGTAAAATTATGTTTTAAATAGGAGTTTTTGTTAAGGGAGCAAGTAAATAAAACTATTTTATAATTACATATCAGAGAAAAAGTATTTGTAAATCATAAAATTGTGAAGGTTTCACCCGTATTCAAAAGTGGTGATAGTAAAATTGTGAATAATTATATGCCTATGTCTGTGCTAAGTGTGTTAGACAAAGTATTTGAGATAGCCATTCAAAAGCGGTTAGTTAAATTTTTAGAANATGAGCGGCAGTGTGTGCGTTATCTGGATCATTCAAACTTACTTGACAATCTGAAGATTTTGGATCGGAAACAAGTTAGGGGTTTCTTAAAATTTGACGTGGTGAAATTCCTTTTATGTGTTCCACAGTGTGAGATTTTAGCATTGCGGAACTTACATACCGCCTTCGAATCATCGTGCGGATTCACAATAAAATAGCACCACATATCACTTATTTTGGTCCCCATTGTCAAAAATCTAAAGAAATGGCATTAAAACTGAGACGTGGAAGATTTTCAGCTTAGTTATTTCCATAAGTAAACAACAGCAATAAATAACAACTAGGTGTACGCTTAAACTGACACTATTGATTATCTGTCTTCCTGAGACTATTAGTGCTGTTCGTTCGCATTCTACCGCAGTGCTGCCAACATAACAGTTGACTTTGACCTAGTCCAAAAGACGTTTATTCATTGTATATTTACTTTTAACAATCTTGCCCTTCCTGTTTGAATGTTACATATTATAATAGGTGTAATTTNATTTACTTTTAACAATCTTGCCCTTCCTGTTTGAATGTTACATATTATAATAGGTGTAATTTTTTGTAACTGCCTCATTGTTCACGTTGCATAGTATTATAATAGGCCAAAGCTTGCATCACAAAATTACTGTTATGGTACGAGGCATCCAGGGAGTTACATGGTCACTCGAAAATTCTGGTGCAGTTATTGCAAAAAAAAAACTGGTACATTCAATGAAAAATTGGTACATCTCGTCAGGTTCATACAACAAAAAAATCCAATCCATTTGTTCCAGTATTGTCTATTATGGCACAAATAGTATTGGGGTAGAGGTTCTGAATTTATTGTGCCTAGGTCGTTGATTGTCCCCAATTACTTCAGATGCAGATACGTTAAATATCAACAGATACCTCAGTATCGGTACCGGCCCAGCCCTAGCAATTATTTCTGGTAACTAAAGATGTTCATACGTGTCTGATGCTAGTTTGTCTTAATATTTTTCTTATCACAGTAATAAATGTTTCACTTGAATCAGGGTATATCTGTGTGATTTGTGTAGAGCTGGAATTTAAATACTATTTAAAAGGGTATCACTGGTGTTGCATCTTAGTATGTTTTGTCACAGCATACCTCTACACCAGTTGGAGGGGTAAAAGAAAGGGTTAAATTGTCTTACTTACCTGTTGGAGAGAATTTAAGTGTTTGGTAATTCCTGATTTTATGCCAAGAGTTTAGTGTTGTATCACACTATGGCAAATTGGCAATAGAATTCTTGTCTCACATCATTCTTGCTTGCCTAGCAACAGCAACTCCACAGTGAAATTTGTTGGTATCCTATGTGCAAGGCTTCTCTTTCCCACAAGTACTCACCCACATTACAAATTAAACACACAAGAATTTTCTTAAATATTAAAATTAATTTCTATTCACCTAGAAGAAATTGATTAATCGCAAGATAGGTGGATGTAAAGTACAAAGCATGCTTGTTCAAGATGGTTGTCAGTGGCTTTGTAAAATTATTTTTTAAATAGGATTTTTGTTAAGGGAGCAAGTAAATAAAACTATTTTATAATTATCAGAGACAAAGTATTTGTAAATCATAGGTTTTGTTTTTCTTCTTTGTTACCTTAGCAACAAAGAATCATTGAAACATTTCCTAAATGGAGTACTAAAATTCCCAATATCCTAAAATACCTAATAATGAATTCAGACATGGCTATAGAAATATTTTTAGTTGTGAATAGCATAGCTTAGCTTTACATTGTAGTAGTAGGATCTCAGTTTATTGGGGGTGTTTTTTTTTTGTTTATATTAGTTGTATTTGATAAATGAAGGCAAGTAGTGAAATTGATTTTTTGAAAGTATGTATTATCCATTGTGCACACAAAAGTTAGTGTCAAAATCATCAAAACAAAGGAAGCTAAGTTTACCCTTCCGTGGGTTTTAGCCTGCAAATTTTTTTTGTGTGTTGATTACTCCATGTGGCATAAATATACATCATGTAGTGTGCTTAAGGATTGTCCTGCTTTCTGAGACGTGGCCACAATGGCACACAGTATAGGTCAGTGCGTCCGCACACAATTTACAAACCCAACCTATTTCGTTGCCAGAAAGACGAAAAAACTGTACAGAAGTGGTTTATTGCAAAAGAACTGGTTTGCCGTCTGAACCTGTAAAAATGTAAAGGCATTAAAGATAAGCTAATGTAATAAATTAACTCTCTTCATAATATATCTATTAATAGTGCTACTTATGAACTGGTTGTTTTTTGTAATGCACATAAATTGATTTTTTTTTGTTCGCAAAATTTATTCTGCGGACACTTTTCCACTAGTGGAATAAATCTCTCAGCTTCCTTAACTTCTTGCCCAAATGACTATATCAATAAATTAAATACCTTGGACAGATGTCCCCAAACTGTGTCCCTGGCTCCGGTCAACAATGTGGAAATAACACAAATCATTCAGAATTTGAAGAACAAAAGCCCGGGGGATGACAAGATGACGCCCACTTTAGTGAAACAATGAAAACACTTACTAGTGCCACTGCTGGTTGAGGTATCAATGAATCCTTCTCTACAGGCATGTACCCCGACATATTAAAAATTGCGAAGTTTACACCCGTATTCAAAAGTGGTGTTAGTAAAATTGTGAATAATGATAGGCCTATGTCTGTGCTAAGTGTGTTAGACAAAGTATTTGAGATAGCCATTCAAAAGCGGTTAGTTAAATTTTTAGAAAGCAATAAATTATTGTATACGTATCTGTATGGATTCAGGAAAAACCTTAATACCACTACAGCTGCCATGTCCCTGGTTAATAGCATAAGATCAGCTGTTGATACTAACAAGTGTGGAGGTGCTACTTTCATAGACTTATGTAAGGTGTTTGATGTGGTCAACCATGGTATCCTACTGGAAAAGTTAGAATACTATGGGATATGGGGAACTACACTGAAACTTATTGAAGATTACCTCACAAACAGAATTCAGCTGGTAAAGATTGGTAACTGTGTTTGCGAGAAAAAAAAACCTATTAGCATTAGTGTTCCTCAGGGTGGGGTTGTAGGTCTCATTCTGCTCTTAATATACATAAATTATATAGGTAAATTGGAATTGCATGGGATTCCAACTTTATTTGTAGATGATACAGTTCTATCAAATGTTCATGATGACAATATTATCCAAATGGTACTGTACAATTCTCTAGTAAACAGTCATCTGCAGTATTTGAGGTCTATCTGGGGGTCTGCTAGCGAACATATAATGCACCTACTGCAGATTGTACAAAACAGAGCAATAAGAATAATCTTTAATCAATTGTATCTAGCTATACTCGCCCAACAGAATGCTGCCCGTGAGATGCATATATGAATTTAATTTATTTGTCTGTATACGAGTATTTACTTTTGCCAGAGATTCTTATTGCCGTAGACCAGTGATTCCCAAAGTTCTATGAACCGCGACCCATTAAAAAAAATGCCAAAGTTCAGGACCCACTTTAATGCCTTATGCGAGAAACGTACCGTTTCGCTGTTCCATCATGTTCACATTGTATTTCTTATGTAGCGTAAGGAAGTGAAGGGTAGTATAGTTAATTAAATAGTTAAAATAGTTGAATTATTAAAGAACAATTTAAATGAAAAAGATACCTAATCAAACAGCATTACACATGTTATATTACTAGTTTAAAAATCATTTTGGTTGAAAGAAATCAGACTTTTCAATGCGAAGGATGCATTTGTTTTCTATTTATTCCCATTACAGCTTTAGTGTCCACTTCAATTATTGTCACTTTCAATCGCAATGATTTCGACACGTCCAGTTTATTTCGGTATTTAGTTTTGATATTGACCATGTCCTAAAATCCCACTTCACATAAATATGACGTAGTAAAAGAGAGGAGGACTTTGATGGCTGCATCAAATATATTCGGATAGGTTTCAGCAAGTGATAGCCAGAATGGAATTAACTGCTGGCGATTAAAAGTATTTTTCAGCGACGAATCTTCTGACAAGTCAATAAATTCTTCAGCATGTTTATGTATGAAATTATATTTTTCGGGGCCCACCAAGTTTTAGTGTGCGACCCACCAGTGGGTCACGACCCATACTTTGGAAAATACTGCCGTAGACACAACCATGGCACCAGGCAAGCTAATGATACATTTTTGCATACAATTAATACAGAACATGGAAAGAAAGCATCTACGGTCTATGGTTTACAACTTTGATAAGCTACCTGTAAACCTTAAAGCAATGAATTCTTAAATAATATTCAAAAAACCACCTGAAACTAGTGATGTTTGGCAAAATAACCATCTGGGACGGCATCTAGCGTATTAGAACTGGGGTCTCCATATCATGTGTTCTCGTGGTAATATTTCATAAAATGTTGAAGTGTCTGTTCCTGCATTTGTGTTTCCTGTGTTCCTGACATAAGTGTATTATTAACCTCTGTATCTGTCGCGTACGTGTATTTGTGGTTCTGTGAAATTAAAATTTTACAGAGGGATTTTTGTTTCTAATCATCTGCAGTATGTATTTTATATGTTTCTTGTACTTATATTTAATATTTTCTCTGATTTATGTCCTATTTGAAATTGTATAACATCACATTACTCTATTTAGTATTATTTGGCCCAAACTGATGCCATGTGTTTTTTTTTTCCCCCTTGTTCTGAGTAGTAACTGTACACATGTATAGTTCAAGTAACCTGTATATATTTTGTGCCTTATGTAACTGTGATATTTGTAACTGATACTGTTTCACTTAAAAGACGCAATACTATTCTTTAAAAGCTCTGTCTAGAATGTAGCTGCAAGCCATCGACCTTCGTTGAATTACTTGTAAAAGAAACTCACCCTGAGCTCTGCTCCAGGTATTTCAATTGTATATTATAAAACAAAAGATTGTTGTAAATATGTATTGTTATAAAAAAACCTGCTACACTGACTTGAAAGATTGGTGAAAAGAAAGCAGGCACTTTATACCTCATGCTGCAAGTCCCATTAGTTGAAAAACTTCTACTGATAACAGTTAAAGGTGGATGGCAGATAACGTAGTGAGTCATATGTCTTCCTCACCACTGTGGATAAATTATCATTTGGACTGGGGTGGGCGTGTGTGTGTGATTGGCAGAAAAGATAAAACATGTAGCTTGGTGACACTGCCAACTAAGTGGCCTGTTTTTCCCGTAACGTGAAACATTAGTAGGTTTCTTTGAAATTAGAGCAACGTATGTAACCATTATAATATTTTTCCTGCTTGAAATTCTGAAACATCTTTCAAATCTTTCTAGGTCTTGCAGACTGCAGTGTGGTAGAATTAATGTCGTAAATCTGTAGTTTGTATGAGCGTAGAAGCGATAACTACTATCCACTTCTTTGATAAGGTGTAGTCACTTTGCTAGATTGTACACGAGTCAGATCACTAGGAGAGTCATTCCGCTCTACTTAATATACTAGAAGCAAGCCTTTTTGTTGCAGACCTTTAAATTTATTTGTGGATTTGGGGAAATTATTTGCTGAATACGTATATTTTTAAAACCTACAACTTGTAGCAAATTAATGTTTCTTATAGCCAGGATATTACAAAAAAAAAAAAAAAAGTAGTTTTCTAATGACAAAATTTGGAGAAATGTGTTAATTGAAAATGGTGCCATTGTACTGGAAGTATCATTGTGTGCAGAAAAACTATACAGAACATCAAACCAGTTAATGGGTGAATGTGTAGAATTTGGTTGCGATCTGTGCAGATATAACGTTTGTACCTTTACCAGAGTTAGATGCTCATAAAAATACAGAATCTGGAAGAGTACATTAGTCGACATACTAAAGCATTTATTAGTTCAGATTAATTTTGTTTCAATCCTGTTATTTCTCTGCAGAACTCCTTTTTGACTGCAGTTTTTGCGTAGTAAGGGGGGGAGGGGCAGGGGGTAGAATAATCTAGATACTCAAGGAAACTTGTACAGTAGGTTTACTGGAAATTACAGCAAATTTGAGAAAGGCCAGAATGACAATGCATAATTAAACATCGGCATTTAGGGGACAATATTGTGCTCTGAATTTGGTACAAAGTCATTGATTTATTTCGTTGTACAAACAGGAAGTATGCATGGAAATCTGAAATGACCATTAATCAAGCCTTTTAGGTCATTAAACTCTGCCATAACCTCTTTTTGTTTTGTGTGCCATTCACGAAAGCTTTAAGGTTTGTTACCCGGATTTTCAGATTCATACATATTTGAGTGGTAAGTTAGTTCCCCTGCTATTCAGGAAAATGTCACAGCACCAGATATGCAAATGTGTAAGTAACTGGAGAATGTAATTTTTGCATCCAAGAGGAAAATGATGCTTTAAGTTTAAACTTCTTTCCAGGCAACCATAACCCATTATAAAGGTTGGACAGTAATAAACATCATAGTTATACAATGCTGTAGTATATGATATTGTGCAAATGACAAACCATATGTTGTAAATGTGTAAGCATGTTGTAATAATATATTGTCAAAATACTGGTTCTAAGAAGATAGTCTCTAGACAGTAGCAATAGCTCAGTCAGCAGGGGTTAAGAAAATCATCCACGTACCTATTGACGTTTCTGATTTTTGTGTTTTTGCAGTTAGACGTCATTTTAAAAATTTGTACGATCTAACCTTGAAAGCACATCACATTTTCCAGATAGTATTTTCTCGTGTGGGAAATTGTTTACTGTACACTGGCATTGTATTGTTCTCTTCCTTTTTTGTTATTATTTATCCGATTTATTTTGTACTTCACTTAAATCATTGCAAACCACAGAGATTGAAAAAAAAAAACTCTGTACTGTTTTTCAAAAGGTGGTAAAATTTTTTTTGATGTGGTTGGTTTTACACTGCAAATCATTAGTTACATAAAATGTCATAAATTATTAGGTTTATTATGCTTACATGTTGCAAAATATTTAGTTTACTGAAAACTTCTTAAATTGCCTCTAACAATTTTTTTGTGTGAAATAAAACAGAATTGATTTTAAAAAAAAGAAAAAAAATGCTTTTCCTCTGCGTGTTTTGAATGCTTGGTTGGTGTTGTTCTGCTTCAGTAGCACCAGGTTTGAGGTAAGTAGTTCACAACATGGGGAGAGTTTACAGATAACACCTGTGGCCTCAATGATAAACACAGTGATAGAAATGTTTGTTCTTAGCCAAATACAGTGAAACACACTTAAGAAGTTTCTGAAGGGACTGAAAGTTCTACCTCGTTAGCCAGGAAAACTTCTTAAGAGCGTCAAATTACTTTGTTGTTTATAGGCCAGGCACAAATCTATATAAAACTTATTAAGAAGGAAAACATTTTAAAAGGGAACTTCTTAAAAGGTGTTTACTTTAATTTTTTTTTTTNTATATAAAACTTATTAAGAAGGAAAACATTTTAAAAGGGAACTTCTTAAAAGGTGTTTACTTTAATTTTTTTTTTTTATACAAAATTACTGCAATTTTTTTTTGGATTAGTAATGTTACTGATGCACAAATAAATGTTTCATGTAATCCCCCCTCCCCTTCCACCTAAGTTTTCGCTAACTGAAGCAACAGCCTGTGAAAGAGGTGTCAGTGTTCACAGCTAGTCGTGGAAAGTGACGTGCGTTTTGGCACGGTACGTCCCTACACGGCAGGTGTCGCCCAGCTCTGGCAACCAGATAAGCCAGATGGCCTTGTAGATGTGACGTGAGTCAACACTCCAGGGAGGGAACTCCTTTCTAGTCACTTGTGTGTGTGAGCCAGCCAAGTGTGGCAGAACTCGGTAGGCTCTGTGGTTCGTCAGTCGCCTAGTGTGCACACGTCGTCCTGAGCCATGCTTACTGCGGCACTTCTGTTAGGCACGCTGCTCTCTGCCAGCGCAGATCCAAGACCGTTCTTGTTCGGAGTGTTTAAGGATAACGTAAGTATCATCAGCTCATGTTGCAAGGCATGCGTTGTAGTGTGTTTGATGCATGTGTTTTCAAACTTTTTCTCTCTAATTTTTCTTAGCGAAAACAACTTCATGCGGTTCAAGAATATAAAAACACGTTGCACACTGTAAAGATTATTTTGNAGCCAAGTGTGGCAGAACTCGGTAGGCTCTGTGGTTCGTCAGTCGCCTAGTGTGCACACGTCGTCCTGAGCCATGTTTACTGCGGCACTTCTGTTAGGCACGCTGCTCTCTGCCAGCGCAGATCCAAGACCGTTCTTGTTCGGAGTGTTTAAGGATAACGTAAGTATCATCAGCTCATGTTGCAAGGCATGCGTTGTAGTGTGTTTGATGCATGTGTTTTCAAACTTTTTCTCTGTAATTTTTCTTAGCGAAAACAACTTCATGCGGTTCAAGAATATAAAAACACGTTGCACACTGTAAAGATTATTTTGNTAATTTTTCTTAGCGAAAACAACTTCATGCGGTTCAAGAATATAAAAACACGTTGCACACTGTAAAGATTATTTTGAACACTTTAATTAATCCAGGAACAATGTAATTAGCTATCTGAAAATGTACCGACTGGCTGGATGCAAAGCTTTATTTAGAAAACTGCTCTGAACATTGATATAGACTTTGCACCAATAAATCTAAATCCCATGTTGTAGGCTGCAACAGTGCCAAGACTTTGGTGTCAGCTGAGTGCTTTGTAGGTGTGAGAGGCGTTAGTTGTGCGCACCAGTGTCTTGTAGTGCTTCCGCCCTCGTGTGGCTGAAGTTGCTCCAAGTAAGCCGACGCCTCGTCTCCTATCATACAACAGGCAGGCATTTTAGCACAACTATCATCAGTATCAATTTGTGAGTTTTAAAAAAAATCGTTATTTAAAGAGAGTGCACATTTTTGCCACCCATTTATTCTCTGAAAACTATAAAGTATTACGCCTAAATAAGCCTACACCNTAAAGAGAGTGCACATTTTTGCCACCCATTTATTCTCTGAAAACTATAAAGTATTACGCCTAAATAAGCCTACACTTACTGCCAGAACAGCTAACTAACAATGTGACTTCTCATTGCTGGAGAAGTGAGCTATATCCTATTATTGCACCCTTNTACTGCCAGAACAGCTAACTAACAATGTGACTTCTCATTGCTGGAGAAGTGAGCTATATCCTATTATTGCACCCTTTGGCCTTATTGCAACCACTAAATTTTTTTTTTTCACAGCAAATAGCATACTTCGTAGCAAATAGCATACTGTTTTAAGTTTAAACCTGTGGCTTAAAAAAAAAAAAAAGTCAATTTTGGTTTGAATTGTTCTTTCTTTATAGGCACTACTAACAACTGTAGAGAGTTTATCAAATTCCAGAAGTGTTTCCCTATCAACATCAATGATTGAAAGCACATTGTCCAGGGTGGCTAAAGCCTGGATAGCATCCTTCTTCGTTGGCAGTAATGCACAATCATTAGCACTTGACTGAACGTCAACACACATCAGTTCTTCCACAACAGGTGCTGCAGATGTTGCACCATCATCATCCACTTGCACAAAGTGGTGAAACTGCTCCTGCAATTGCAGACGTTCCTGAAGATAATCCCATCCTTCCATATTGCCATCCTCACCGGCCTGTTCTTCTTTGGCACCAATACCAGCTTTTTGGAAGCAGTTGGCTTTTGTAGACCATGTGACATCATCCCAAGCCATATATACATTCCGCATGGCATTCAAAACGTCCCATCGCAAGTTGGTCTCTTTCTCCAGTTCCAGGTGACAAATTAAGTAACGTGCGAGACGAGTTCTGTAGTTCTTCACACACTGAATGATACCTTGATCAAGCAAGAGGTTGTAGAAAACTTGTAGTGTTGGCTGGCAGATTGAGCAATGTCACTTGTAACAACTCAAGGCCAACAGCAGAATGTTCTGTACATCTGTCCAAAATAAGTAAAATCTTTCTGTTTTTGCATGCCATGTGTCTTTCCAATTTCATTAACCATTTCTGAAATATTTTCACTGTCGCCCAAGAACAGGAATTTGCTTCATAATCACATGGTAGGTTAACAATATTCTTGAAACAATTTGGTTTCTGAAACTTGCCTACAAGGGAAAATAATTTCTCACTACCACTTTGGTTACAGCACAGTAATGCAGTAACACGTTCCTTACTGCGTTTACCTCCATGGCACTTCTCACCATTCACAACCGATGTTTTATTTGGCAGCAGGTTGTAAAAAACTACAGTTTCGTCCATGTTGAAAATATTATCTGGAGTGAACTGAGTAAATAATGGCTGCACAGACTTTAGCCAATCCTGAGTCTTATCCACATCGACGGCTGCCGACTCGCCACACAACTTTTGCAATAAGGTTGTTTCGTTCTTCAAACCGATGCAACCAACCATTGCTACATTTGAAATCAGGAATCCCTAACCTCAAAGACAGGTAATCTGCCTTTTGCTGGATTAAAGGACCAGAAATAGGTATTTTCGCTGCACGCATTTCGTGATACCACTGAAGCATATTGGTTTCCATTTCCTCGTGTTTAGTTCCAAGCATTCGTTTTCTTGCTGAGAGTGTGGAGGCATTGGCATGAGGAAGTTCAACTTTGCTACGATTTTTTAAAATCTTAGATAAAGACGATTGTGGAATACCACGTGCAATGTCTGTTTTATTTTTACTGCCTTTTTCCACTTCTCTTATTATGTTAAGCTTCGTTAGTAACGTAAGTTCATTACGTTTACGTTTTGAAGCCATCGCTAAACCTCTCAAAACCAACAGACACGATCAAAAATATTACAACAGCAACTTTAAAACAACTTAGCACATGTTACCAACGAAAACTATTCTTAGTCAATTGTTTCTTTAAGATTTTTTTCAGACGTGGCCTTGATTAACCGTACAGCCTGAGAAGCCAAACATTTATACTGTAATTCGCTAAAATATAAAATATAAAAGGTGCGCCTCTAGAAGATAAAAAAAGTACTAACATCTTTTTTGCGTTTGTATAAAAAAATAAGAACCCTGTAGTGCACAGCACATCAGGAATTAAATGCGTCAGTCTTGGAATTTTTCCATTGCACTTGGTGTTCACAAGATTGCGGCAACTTGCAGGTTACGAACTTCAATGTTATTAGTTTGGCACACAAAGATTATCTCCGCCGTGATAGTGTTAGTTCCGCGTGTGTGCAGAATTTTATAAATGCAATTTTAAACTAATAAACGGAATTCTTCCATTTACCACAATGTTACAATTTACTACTTGGCGACATTAGCGCACCTCGCGGTAGTAGAAGTAACTTTACCGCTAGTAGAATTTGTATACACGATTTGCTATCATTTGGAATTACCGCCATGCGGAATTAAAATCACTTCGTATTACATAGTAACCGTATTTCGTATTAAGGAAATAGTTAAACATTATAAATCTTATATTTGATGAAGGAGCCTATTTTATAAAGATAAACAAGGTAATTAGTTTTGTTAAACTTAATAGTTTTTAGTCAAAGTGACACACCCAACACACATTTTTACATTGTTAAAAAAACTGGCCATAGCACAGAGGATACAAAACAAGGAGGTAACTAGATATAATCGATTAAACAATGTTAAGTTATCAAAACTTATCCAAATGTCAAAATTATATATCTTTCAATATTTCAACACACCCTCGTAATTTTTGCATTTNAGGAATTTGCTTCATAATCACATGGTAGGTTAACAATATTCTTGAAACAATTTGGTTTCTGAAACTTGCCTACAACAAGGGAAAATAATTTCTCACTGCCACTTTGGTTACAGCACAGTAATGCAGTAACACGTTCCTTACTGCGTTTACCTCCATGGCACTTCTCACCTTTCACAACCGATGTTTTATTTGGCAGCAGGTTGTAAAAAACTACAGTTTCGTCCATGTTGAAAATATTATCTGGAGTGAACTGAGTAAATATTGGCTGCACAGACTTTAGCCAATCCTGAGTCTTATCCACATCGACGGCTGCCGACTCGCCACACAACTTTTGCAATAAGGTTGTTTCGTTCTTCAAACCGATGCAACCAACCATTGCTACATTTGAAATCAGGAATCCCTAACCTCAAAGACAGGTAATCTGCCTTTTGCTGGATTAAAGGACCAGAAATAGGTATTTTCGCTGCACGCATTTCGTGATACCACTGAAGCATATTGGTTTCCATTTCCTCGTGTTTAGTTCCAAGCATTCGTTTTCTTGCGGAGAGTGTGGAGGCATTGGCACGAGCAAGTTCAACTTTGCTACGATTTTTTTAAATCTTAGATAAAGACGATTGTGGAATACCACCTGCAATGTCTGTTTTATTTTTACTGCCTTTCTCCATTTCTCTTATTATTTTAAGCTTCGTTAGTAACGTAAGTTCATTACGTTTACGTTTTGCAGCCATCGCTAAACCTCTAAAAACCAACAGACACGATCAAAAATATTACAACAGCAACTTTAAAACAACTTAGCACATGTTACCAACGAAAACTATTCTTAGTCAATTGTTTGTTTAAGATTTTTTTTCAGACGTGGCCTTGATTAACCGTACAGCCTGAGAAGCCAAACATTTATACTGTAATTCGCTAAAATATAAAATATAAAAGGTGCGCCTCTAGAAGATAAAAAAAGTACTAACATCTTTTTTGCGTTTGTATAAAAAAATAAGAACCCTGTAGTGCACAGCACATCAGGAATTAAATGCGTCAGTCTTGGAATTTTTCCATTGCACTTGGTGTTCACAAGATTGCGGCAACTTGCAGGTTACGAACTTCAATGTTATTAGTTTGGCACACAAAGATTATCTCCGCCGTGATAGTGTTAGTTCCGCGTGTGTGCAGAATTTTATAAATGCAATTTTAAACTAATAAACGGAATTCTTCCATTTACCACAATGTTACATTTTACTACTTGGCGACATTAGCGCACCTCGCGGCAGTACAAGTAACTTTACCGCTAGTAGAATTTGTATACACGATTTGCTATCATTTGGAATTACTGCCATGCGGAATTAAAATCACTTCGTATTACATGGTAACCGTATTTCGTATTAAGGAAATAGTTAAACATTATAAATCTTATATTTGATGAAGGAGCCTATTTTATAAAGATAAACAAGGTAATTAGTTTTGTTAAACTTAATAGTTTTTAGTCAAAGTGACACACCCAACACACATTTTTACATTGTTTAAAAAACTGGCCATAGCACAGAGGATACAAAACAAGGAGGTAACTATATATAATCGATTTTACAATGTTAAGTTATCAAAACTTATCCAAAGGTCAAAATTATATTTCTTTCAATATTTCAACACACCCTCGTAATTTTTGCATTTAACATAATTACATTTCTCATTACTTCAATATTAGAAAACTATGATAAACAACATTTCTAAATGAAGATAAGTCCTTAGACTGTCAGCAAAAATCACTGTTCTAAAGCACTGATTACATCTAAATCAGTTTTACA
>NQII01001861.1:272160-330019 GCA_002778355.1 Clitarchus hookeri
GCCAAGAAGCAAAATTTTCGGGTCCCTCCAATATCTCTATGTTACTGAATTCGTCGTTATTACGGCTGCCCATCTTACCTGGTTTTACTTGTAAGCAGACAAATCGGCGTAATCCTTGGGTTTTTAGTCAAAGAGACACACCCAACACACATTTTTACATTGTTTAAAAAACTGTCCATAGCACAGAGGATACAAAACAAGGAGGTAACTAGATATAATCGATTTTACAATGTTTAGTTATCAAAACTTATCCAAGTGTCAAAATTATATATCTTTCAATATTTCAACAATATTAATTCACGGGACTCCAGAAATACTTCGCATAGAAGCGAATTTTGTATTAAACGGGGATGTATTAATGAGGTTCGACTATAGATAAATTTTTGAATATGACATTTTATTAAATGGCACTACAGCTAAATTGATTCTTACAGTGAGTTTTACCAACTGGAATTAATGCTTGAGATGTGAAGAATAATTCTGATTAATAANGCTAAATTGATTCTTACAGTGAGTTTTACCAACTGGAATTAATGCTTGAGATGTGAAGAATAATTCTGATTAATAAAATTACCCAATTTATGGTTTAATATTTCTGATGAGGTCTTGTACAGCTCAGGACTGGGGAAGAAAAGCATTATATCGTTCCAATTTGTTTATAAAATTAGAATTATCACTTTTCCCAAAACCTTATCGTCTGCATTCTCACTTTCTGTGCACATTTTATATAGGTATATTTACTTNGAATTATCACTTTTCCCAAAACCTTATCGTCTGCATTCTCACTTTCTGTGCACATTTTATATAGGTATATTTACTAAAAACATTAAATGACATTATACAGGTGTTGCTTCCCCATCATTTTTCACATACAAGATGTCTAGTCTATTCGTGGTTTCTTCAAACTTTTTGAATCAAACCTCTGAAAAATCACTCCATGCATGACGTGTGTGGTTTTTTCTTAAATGGGTCTTTTATCATGAGAGTTTTATACTTGTGTTACCATAAAATTACCATATTTTTTGGACAAAGTGAACTTTTACTTATATTACANTCTTTTTATCACTATTCTCTTTGGGCTGAGCTGTATACGAAATTGCATCAAGGGCTTCAGCTGCATTCAACAAAACTTTCACCTCAAAATGCCAAGAAGCAAAATTTTCGGGTCCCTCCAATATCTCTATGTTACTGAATTCGTCGTTATTACGGCTGCCCATCTTACCTGGTTTTACTTGTAAGCAGACAAATCGGCGTAATCCTTGGAAACTGTGACACACGTTTTTTACTTTATCATTCGGTACTCAATTTCACTTAATTAACGTCTTTNTATATCTTTCAATATTTCAACAATATTAATTCACGGGACTCCAGAAATACTTCGCATAGAAGCGAATTTTGTATTAAACGGGGATGTATTAATGAGGTTCGACTATAGATAAATTTTTGAATATGACATTTTATTAAATGGCACTACTGCTAAATTGATTCTTACAGTGAGTTTTACCAACTGGAATTAATGCTTGAGATGTGAAGAATAATTCTGATTAATAAAATTACCCAATTTATGGTTTAATATTTCTGATGAGGTCTTGTACAGCTCAGGACTGGGGAAGAAAAGCATTATATCGTTCCAATTTGTTTATAAAATTAGAATTATCACTTTTCCCAAAACCTTATCGTCTGCATTCTCACTTTCTGTGCACATTTTATATAGGTATATTTACTTAAAACATTAAATGACATTATACAGGTGTTGCTTCCCCATCATTTTTCACATACAAGATGTCTAGTCTATTCGTGGTTTCTTCAAACTTTTTGAATCAAACCTCTGAAAAATCACTCCATGCATGACGTGTGGGGTTTTTTCTTAAATGGGTCTTTTTTCATGAGAGTTTTATACTTGTGTTACCATAAAATTACCGTATTTTTTGGACAAAGTGAACTTTTACTTATATTACACCTATTTAATTTATAATTAATATGAATAAAAACAGGGAGAAAATAGGTGTGTCGGTAATACCTAGTAAGAAATTGTTTCTACGTAAAATAATATTACACTGAGTGCACACGAATGTGGTGCGCAGTCCCTTCCGTATAATTTCCTAAGACTCAGTTAAGCTTTGTTCGCATGACACGGAGGAATGTGCTGAAAGAAGAACTTTAGCAGGGCTTCAGAAAAGTTCAAAGTAACCGTGATGAATAGACTATACAATAACATGTTGCTTTTTTTTTTTTAAATTAATTTATCCGCTGACCCAATTAGTCAAAAATTGCTCTTTATTTTCTTGCAGTAATCTACTTTTTTTAATTTCCTAAGGGGGAAATCAAAATAGCATTTTGTTTCTACAAGTTGGTGGGTGCAAAGTTGCAGAGATTACTGTTTGACCGAGGCTATTAGCGCCACACTCTGACACGGGAAGAAATAGTATTCTTCTAAACTAAGAACAGATTGTTTGGGGTTTTTTTTTAAATTTCCAAAATTGCATTAATACATGTAATTTATCAAACACAAAACAGTTAAAAGATATTCTCAGATAATTTCAATNTTAGCAGGGCTTCAGAAAAGTTCAAAGTAACCGTGATGAATAGACTATACAATAACATGTTGCTTTTTTTTTTTTAATTAATTTATCCGCTGACCCAATTAGTCAAAAATTGCTCTTTTTTTTTTCTTTCAGTAATCTACTTTTTTTAATTTCCTAAGGGGGAAATCAAAATAGCATTTTGTTTCTACAAGTTGGTGGGTGCAAAGTTGCAGAGATTACTGTTTGACCGAGGCTATTAGCGCCACACTCTGACGCGGGAAGAAATAGTATTCTTCTAAACTAAGAACAGATTGTTTGGGGGTTTTTTTTTTANTTTGGGGTTTTTTTTTAAATTTCCAAAATTGCATTAATACATGTAATTTATCAAACACAAAACAGTTAAAAGATATTCTCAGATAATTTCAATGAGCATTTTAAAAATAAATGCCGTAATTACCCCTATACTTGGCATGTAAAACTAGCACTACTTCCAGAACAGCGCTCAAAGGCTATTTCACGAGCTAAATCAGTCAGTAAGGGTGTCGACTTTGCACATCAATGTCAAGATCTGCCCTAAGATCGTGCTCTGCACGCACCAGAATATGTAAGAAAATGTCCTTTGCNAGATCTGCCCTAAGATCGTGCTCTGCACGCACCAGAATATATAAGAAAATGTCCTTTGCCAGACCTCTTTCTCTCAATGGATTGGTTGTGATAGTTAAAAAAATTAAAATAACAGAGGAAAGCTGACTTACTTGCGAGTTTGCTATCAATAAATGAAGCTGTTGGCATTCTTGGGTATTTGGAGTGATTTTCAGCATAGAACACTGCAGCTATTCATGGTAAAGTGAGCACCTTTTGAAGCCCTCTCATTTGGATTAATAGTCAATAAATATATTTTATTGTAGCTGTAGACGTTAACTTTCGAGAGCGGTGAAATGTATACACTGTGTTTNCCAGACCTCTTTCTCTCAATGGATTGGTTGTGATAGTTAAAAAAATTAAAATAACAGAGGAAAGCTGACTTACTTCCGAATTTGCTATCAATAAATGAAGCTGTTGGCATTCTTGGGTATTTGGAGTGATTTTCAGCATAGAACACTGCAGCTATTCATGGTAAAGTGAGCACCTTTTGAAGCCCTCTCATTTGGAATAATAGTCAATAAATATATTTTATTGTAGCTGTAGACGTTAACTTTCGAGAGCGGTGAAATGTATACACTGTGTTTATTACGTTCATAATAATATTTATTTTGAAAAGTGGCGGAAGGATAAAAATTGATTGATAGGAAAAAAGTAACTAGGGCGTCAAAAGTGCTCACTTTACCGTGAACAGCCCATAATTAATGGTCGACCAGAGGCAGCCAACTTGGGGAACAGCTGATTCTCCACAAGACCATGACATCAGCCAGTCTCGTTGGGCACCTTACTGGTAGCTATCGTACAAGAACAACACTCGCAGCACAGGAACTGTATCCCAGGCCCAGGACTTCCATCAGCTCTTACGGTCCTTGAAAATGCATGAATGTTAAATGTTTGGTTTCAAGGCCTTGTATACTTAAATTCTGCTGAATCTTGAGAAGTCCTGAATTATCAAGGTTNTTTCAAGGCCTTGTATACTTAAATTCTGCTGAATCTTGAGAAGTCCTGAATTATCAAGGTTTTTACATAATATATAACATTAAATTATCCATACAGTAGCTGCCAAAGGGTACAGAGCGTTGTTGAACATTTGCAATTAGTGAATAGGTTTTCTTGTGGTGTTTGACATATAAAGTGTCNAGGAACTGTATCCCAGGCCCAGGACTTCCATCAGCTCTTACGGTCCTTGAAAATGCATGAATGTTAAATGTTTGGATTCAAGGCCTTGTATACTTAAATTCTGCTGAATCTTGAGAAGTCCTGAATTATCAAGGTTTTTACATAATATATAACATTAAATTATCCATACAGTAGCTGACAAAGGGTACAGAGCGTTGTTGAACATTTGCAATTAGTGAATAGGTTTTCTTGTGGTGTTTGACATATAAAGTGTCNCAAAGGGTACAGAGCGTTGTTGAACATTTGCAATTAGTGAATAGGTTTTCTTGTGGTGTTTGACATATAAAGTGTCTGGTATACCGATGCTGGCATGATGGCTAGAATAGTCATTTCACCACTCTGGGGCTCTATTTTAAGTTTTTCAAGACACAGCTCCCAATTGTGAAATAACAATTTTCGTAATATTTTTGGTTTTTGGCATTCTAAGTTAAAGAAGACTTCTCGATTCTCTTGAGAAAACGATCAAGAGCACTCTACAGCTAATGTGTTGTCGAAAGCTTCTTTCCCGATCGGAAGCTCAGTTTTAACATAGCGGGTGAGAAGCATCGTGGCCGTATTTATTGCAAACGAGCATAAACTTTATGGTTCAGCCTTTTTTAAACATAGAACATAACACATATAAGGTTATAATACATATGGAACATTATTAAATGCATTTAACTGTATCAATACATGTTTGGAAGTATGGAGATTATATTAATTTATCTTGAGTCCGATTCCTAAGTATACAAACGGTTATGTTGCGCGGCTGCTAGTGCATAGGGAAATATGTTTTGGGTTCAGAGCTCAAGTGTCAAATATTTTTTACTTCTCGTTAAAATATAGAAAACAATTTTATTACTTCATGAAATAATCAAACTAATTAAAAGGGCAGCTTTTTCATTTTATGAATACATATATAGAGTACACAGTTTTTTTTGTACGAAACACTTTACTTCAGTAGTGGTAATGGGAATTTATGTTTTTCTACAGTAAAAAATTAAAGTTTTTACTATTTAAGATTTGTTGTTTAGGCTTAACGCAATTTTCTAGGCAAACTTGTATTTATTAAAACATCATTTTACGTATCGTCTTCTATATATTTCTTCAAGTACATCTCGGTGAAATTTATGTAANTGTATTTATTAAAACATCATTTTACGTATCGTCTTCTATATATTTCTTCAAGTACATCTCGGTGAAATTTATGTAAATGGACTGTTAGATGGTACTACGTCATAACTAATGATTTCATCTTTTAACTGTCGCTTTTATACGTGAAACAGTATGATCCTTTAAAAAAATTAATGTTTTCAACTGCCAACCGGTGTATTACAGTACATTAACTATTCACTGTGTCACCATTTTCCTCAGCAAATAGTCTAACCAAACAAAGAGATAGTAGCCATATCGAGAAATTTCACTGTAAATATCCCGTGTTATGCATTGATAAATGGAATATTACTTGTTTTATATAAGACAATGTATAAATAATAAATACAGTGGCTCACATTAATATTCGGCCACCGATGATTATTGCAGTTGTATGGCCTTATGTTACATTAGAAATGAAGATAAACATAAAACATATTGCACAATCATTCTTGTGTGCTTTAAATGAAATGCAATAGTAGCCAATAACTGATATGAGTAGTGTAAGTTAATGAAACGCAATATTTTGTCCTCGTGTGCTTCATAAGTACGCCACTTTAATATTCTGCCAGTTATGGTGGACGCGTGGCACAAGCACGATGCACATTGCGTTCGTACCTCGTGCCATTACCTGCACGCTCTCTGCGCTGAGAGGTTCTATTGGGTAGCTCTGTTGACTGCGTCAGTCAGGAAAATGGGACATAGGGCAGGAATACAACGTTTGAACAGCGGCAGCTGGTCATTTTTCATCATGCAAAGAAGAAATCTCAACGAGAAATTGCGGAGCACTTGAATCTGCCGAGGTGCACTGTTGGAGACATCATAAGAAGATTTCAGAAGGAAGACAGAATAGATTCAGTACCTCAAAAATGACAGCCAAAGAAACTAAGTGAGAGAGAATAACGTCTAGTAATCAGGAAAATAAAGAAAGGCCCAAAAATTAGTGCTTGCAAACTTACAAAAGAGGTACTCAATTAATGCGGAAAGAATGTCCATCCAGAAACCATACAACAAGTTATCAGAAGAGCAGGATATAATAGCATGGTATCTAGGAAGAAGCCTTTCATTAATGAGGCAAATAGAAGTAACGACTTACGTTCGCAAAAGACCACGCTGACAAAGATGAAAATTGATGGAATTATGTTATTTTTGCTGATGAGACGAAATTGAATGTGTTTGGTTCAGATGGCAGGGTAACAGTATGGCGCAAGTCAAATCAAGAGCTAAAACCTGGGAACATACAACTACTGTGAAACACAGTGGAGGTAGTATTATGATCTGGGGCTGTATATCTACAGCGGGTACTGGAGAGTCTGTATGTGTCGATGGAACAATAAAAAAGGAAGACCATCTCAACATCCTGACAGCAAACCTACACAAGAGGGATGATAATCTGGGCATTAGGAACACGTTTAAGTTCTACCAAGAGAATGACCCAAAACACAAGTCGTACTTTGTCAAGAGCTGGCTTTTGTATAACTGTCCANGTTTAAGTTCTACCAAGAGAATGACCCAAAACACAAGTCGTACTTTGTCAAGAGCTGGCTTTTGTATAACTGTCCAAAAGTCATTAACACACCTCCTCAATCACCCGACCCGAATCCCATAGAAAATCTCCGTGATGAACTCAAAAGGAGACNAAAGTCATTAACACACCTCCTCAATCACCCGACCCGAATCCCATAGAAAATCTCCGTGATGAACTCAAAAGGAGACTGTGTACTACAACAATTAGGTTCACAAAAGAATTAGGGAAAAGGTTCAAGGAAGAATGGAGTAAGATTGGCTCCGAATGTACCAGGAAAATAATTACTAATATGCCACAACGCCCGCGAGAAGAAATTAAACAGAGTGGCAATACTATCAGGTACTAAAACACTGTTTGTTTAGTTTGCAAAGAGGATTATGTTTGTGTTTGAATGATGATGGCCGAATATTAAAGTGGTGTATTTATGCAGCATGGGATGACAAAATCATATTGTTTGTTAAGTTGCATTCCTCATTTATGTTATTGGCTACCGCTATATTTCATAATTTCGTGTGTCCTTACTAACACGTTATACTAAATACAAATAGAAGTATACTAATGTAACATAAGGCCATGAAAGTGCAATAATCATAGGTGGCCGAATATTAATGTGAGCCACTGTATATGTATGGACACTTTTCTGCATTAACTAACCATTTAAAATGCACAATTTGTATGAATAGTTTTAATTTAATCATACATTATTACAGGCACGACATGTGTTTGCATTCGTCACGTTGCCTGCCTGAACACACGGGAGGAAGGGGAAGAGAGTAATGGTGGGGCGGTTCGTAAAACCCGACCGTTGCCGGGGGAGTGAGGTCTCGAAACGATAGTACACTTGGAATAACTATTGGGCATATTTTGCTCCCGATCGGCTGGAGCGCTGACTGTCGAGATCGACATTAGGATCTGCCGGTAGACTACCTGAGAAACTTATAATTGAGCCCCTGAAGTATATAGTTAATGCTGAAAAATTTATTGTATTAACTAGGGAATTGGTGATGGATGCATTACTTGTACATTTCAAGTCCTTTGAAAGTTTTTCTATATTTTTGTAAATTGCTTTTTAACTTTTCTATTTATTAAAATTTTTTGTCTTGAGGATTTTAAATGTGTGATGTTACAACTTCATAAAAGAAAACGTGGACAGTTATACTTACTAGATACAGTATTTGATAATTTAAAACATTTAGTCCTTGAAATTGTATATTTTGGTACTTGGAAAGTCCTTGAATTGACATCTGAAATGTGAGAACTCTGGCGTACAGTGGGGATGAGTGGTGCCATACTCAGGGTTCTGTTGGGGCCACAGTGTTGCAGTGATCACTACTTGTCTCTCACCAAGGCAAACTGGGTTTGATTCCCATTCGGGTAACCTGGATTTTCACATGTGAAAAACATTGCAGACATTGCTGTTGGTCAGCAGGTTTCCTCAGGGCACTCCGGTTTCCCCCGCCCTTGTATTTTGCAGCTGTTCCATCTTCACTTCATTTCATACTCACCATCGCTCAAGACCTAGCTGTTAATGGCGCCACCTACCTGACACATGAATTGCATTGCAGTGTGATTGAAATCCACGGTTATTTTTTTTTTACGAAACCACTAAATGTGTTCCCATTACACAGATGTACAAAAACAAAACACACTTCAGAGGAGGTATGTATAATACTTTCAATACATCATGCACATTATAAATGTTATTTCCGAACCCTCCAACATAGCTAAAAAAAAAATGGCTGTTTTACACTGTTGTATCTCATAATATACTTGCTGGAAACATGCGGAACAATTATCGGTACCTGCACTGAACTTTGCTGCAGACTCCACCATAAAATGATACGGCCACTGCTTAAAATCCCGTAGGTACATGCAGCAGGACTGAAACACTGCATGCCGGTTGAGTGCCTTCAGCATAGGAGTAATGGGGCACTAGGTACGCGTGTCAGTGGAGCCCTTATCACTCGCTTGCTTCTGAGCCTGAAATGTGCTCGAAAACTCCAAGTAGGCGGTGCCCTTAAGGGTACTGCCTACCGGTTGGCAGCTGCGAAATTAAATAGGAAATCCTGTGTTAAGAAAATTTTGCCTCAGTACATTAATTCTAAAGATAGAAGTCTCAAACAAAAAGTATTCTTCACTAATTGTTTATGAGAAGTTCCCTACAGTGGGGATGTTTCCAAAACAACCATAGCCTATTTGCAAGGAATTTTTAAAATTTATGTTTTACAAGAAAGTACATACTGCTAATCTATATTGAAAATATATGCTCTTAGGGATCTTCTTCTAAAAAATTTGTGAAGAATACATTTGAGATGCCTATCTGTATAATTAACACCTGAGGCAAAATTTTCTTAACATGGAATTTTCTATTTAAATTTCGCAGCTGCCAGCCTGTAGACAGTGCCCTTAAGCACTGACCAAAATCTTTTACTTATCTCAGGGTTCTGGTTGTAAACTAGGATACATTTTCTAGGCATGATAATATGTGTGAGAATAATGTGCTGCAAAAAGGTTTTCACCAATTTCATACAGAACATCCATTAATATTTCAGCATGGTAAAAATCTAAGACAAAACTCAGCCCTTCTATTTGTGGGNAATTTCATACAGAACATCCATTAATATTTCAGCATGGTAAAAATCTAAGACAAAACTCAGCCCTTCTATTTGTGGGCCTCAGTGATGATGATGAATAATTATAAGCAGTTTTTGTAATCAGCTGTATATGTTACAGGATGTAAAATGCTTGTGTTTTTCCTGATGTTATGAAATACTGAGCTGTGTATAATTTCATAAACCTATGTATTAATTTGCATTTTGATTTGGCCATATTCAACTATATATTGAGTAATATGTTTGTCTTTTGTTTTTAGTCAAACAAACAACTGACAGTACAAAATTTTGATTATAGTGACTGTACAAACAACGTGCTCATACAGTTAAAAAATCTGACTGTGAAGATCGATAATGACAACATCGTAATATCAGGGTCATTATCAGTCAGCGAGAATATCAGTGCTTTGTCGGTAAGTTGCAACTACACTACCAATGTAATTGTGTGTATTTTAACTGCTTGCCATTTTTTCACTGTAGTGTCATGTGTAAGACTTTGGTGCACACATGCATAGCGTAACGTGACAGGTTCTATTCCTGTCTCTAATGCAGATGCTTTGTTTCTCATCCAGCAGTGGTGAGTAACGTAGTCATGACGACGGCGTGGTTCGAGTATGTGAAGGACCAGCCTTTAGGAAAGTGTTAAAACACTAATATTCTTCCCTCTAGATTTTAGCCCCCATACACATGATAAATAGAGCAGGGAGCTCACAATGTTTTCTATTTTATTTGTTGGTTTCATTGTACTAGAGGAAGATGGTCTCCTGTGTCCTGGAAAGAAACATTGAATACAATTCTGCTATGTCAAAAGTCATGGAATAGCTCTTGCAAGATTTGATTGATAAGCACTCGAGAGAGAAGGATAACAATGGACACTCATCATACGCGAACTTACCGCCTCGCCATCTTGGTATTCACTGCTCCTTCTGGGAATGCTGCTGGACTACTTGCGAGATACTGGATACATGCGCTCTGTGCACTGTATAGTTCCACACCCACACACACAATATAATACAAGAGAATATACAGCATACCGCCCACCGAGACTGACAGGTCTCTAAGAGTACACACACAAACAGTCACACTATGTACAAAATATCATATTTTGAGAACTGGTGAGCATTATAGGGTTGGCAGGCGGTACAGCTTGTGTACCAGTTGGCACAACTGTCCCATTTGGGTGCACACTTTCACCACTCTGATGATGTTGTCTGCTCAAGGATGTAACTTGACGACTGGCCAAGCACCAGTCCAATGCGGGTATACGTTCTTCACCTACAAGGACCAAATATTCCACAGTGAGTCCTGGTTGGTTGGTTTGCCACTTGCCCCAAGGTTGCAGCTGTTGAAGATACTTACGATACCATTGTCTCCAAACTGATTGGAAAATGCACACACCATTTTTCATCTCTGGGACAGGCAGAGTGCACTATCACTGTTCTCATCACACGATTCAGGGACAGTTACAAGGGGCCTACCAATAAGTAAATGCCCCGGTGTGAGGGCAGCAAAGTCACATGGGTCGGATGATGATGGTGTTAATGTTGTTAATAATCTGGAATTGAGGACAGCTTCAACCGTAGTACACAATGTCATTAACTCCTCCAAAGTGAGAATTTGATTGCCAATGACTCGCCTGAGATTGTATTTGGCTGACTTCACAGCTGCTTCCCATAACCCACTTTGATAGGGACTTGCTGGGGGAATAAAATGAAAATTAATGGTCAGAGAGAAGCTTTCAACAATGGGAGACTTGAGAATTTGGATAAAAGGTTGCTGAAGCTGCCTTGCCACACCCACAAACTTGGTTCCACAATCCGAATAGAGACTCGTGCACAATCCTTGTCTTAACACAAACTGTGTTAAGGCTGCAACAAAACTATCAGCAGTTTGGGAACCAACATGGGTCATGATGGAATTCGTTGGAATACAGGAAGCTCTTCAGGAATTTCGTGAGTGTTCAGCAAGGTGAGTTGAGAAGATTTGAGCTTTGGGATATGGTCATCATGCCCCAACATGTTTAGGTGGGTGGACTAGCCAACAGAGGCCATGCCACCAGAGGTCATAAGAGAGAAGGTCAGAACGGAGTAAGTCACGAGATGCACAATCCGACGGATTTTTTTGAGACCTAACCTGTTTCCACAGCTGAGGAGGAACCCATTCTTGAATTTGAGACAGGTGAATAGCCACAAAGGTTTTCAACAAGTATGAGGGTGACTTTATCCAAGCTACAGCAACACTGGAATCATTCAATGCAGGTTGCAGAGATATGCAAGTACTGGCTGAGGAAATTGTAGCAATAAAATATTAACTTTGCCAGTAAATGAGCCCTACACAATTCTAAATGAGGGAGAGACACTAATTTCAGAGGAGCTACCAGTGCCTTAGTCATTACCAGATGCACACACACACTCCCTTCAGTGTTCATACCCCTCAGATACATGACTGCTGCATAGGCTCTCTCAGAGGCGTCGGGTAAATCATGTAATTCCTCACTGACCACATCACGGCATATGAAGCGAGGCAAGCTAAGGTTTTCAATTTTAGTCAGGCCATCCATGAATTGATTCCACGTTGCTTGATTTGACTGGGATAAGGGGTCATCCCAATTCAGTCCTTGAGTCCACAACCATTGCATTAGAATTTTGGCTCACACAGTTAATGGAGCAAGCCAACCCATAGGATTATATATGCGTGTAATCTGCGAAAGGACAAAGTATTTGATGGGACTACCAGAGTGGGCCCGTAGGTGACACGAGAAAAAGTCCTTCACTGGATTCCAGTACAGACCAAGGATGTTCACAACAGGACCTGATGAGAAGTCTAGCACCTTAGGACTTTCACAGTGGGTCGCAAGCACATCATTGAGGAACTGAGGCTCATTACTCGACCATTTCCGAAGCTCAAACCCACCCCAGCATAATAGTTTGACCAGCTGAATTTCTAACAAATTAGCTTCATCTAATGACATTGCGCCTGTGATGATATCATTGACGAAGATGTAGTTCTCAAGAGCATTGGCAGCTAGTGGATATTCATCACCTTCATCAGATGCCAACTGACGCAACGTGCAAATTGCCAAGAATGGAGATGTAGTGAGGCCATAGGTTACTGTATTCAGCTGATAAACTGTAAGGGGAAGTGATGGGTCTTCTCACCACAGAATGAGCTGGCATGGTCGGTCAGCCTCATCGATTTTAACGCGTCTGTCGCTATATCCAAGCTACATTTATCAGCAATTTATCGCGAGAGAATTGGGGGGTTCGCCTGTGTAACCGTGGCGTTTTTTTGTGCCTGATTTTGTCTCTCGTCAGCGGCTTGTGAGCTCCAACTAGGGTGGAGTGAGGGTGGGGTTGCGGGGATTCCTACGGAGCTGTGGTCTGCACTAATTCTGGTCGGGACATCCCCTGTTTCCTTTGCCGAGGGCCGCCTATCAGCTATTTATTTTGCGTGGCTGAAGGGTCTTCCCCGAGGCATTCGCCTCGGGACATCCCCTGTTTTATTCTGGCTTCAGTTTTTCTCCGAGCATGAATCCCCGGGTTGAAAGTTTCGTGGACAGCTGCCTGCCCTGGATATGTATTAATAATAGAGCAGTGTGTGGTAACAGCGCTATGCCTATCCTATAAAGCAACATACGTCAACTCTAGACTGAACAAACTCTATGAGTTCAGAAACCTTAGGAATTGTGTCAGTGCTGTCTGTATCTGAGTTTTCGAACTTTGTGAGCATACACACATCCAACTTGTGCATCAAAACTGTGACCAGAACAGGGTTATTGTTNTTTCGAACTTTGTGAGCATACACACATCCAACTTGTGCATCAAAACTGTGACCAGAACAGGGTTATTGTTTGTGATATCATGGCCTAAGCCTTCCAGAACACGAGCATTCTCATTGATGGTGTTGACAAACTGTTAGACTGATTGAAGATTTGCAGAGTTGACAGCCGGCAGGTCCAGAATTCTGTTTATGTATAGGGTAGTGAGTTTCCTGATGTTCTGGTACTGGGATATGAGAAGTTCCCNATTCTGTTTATGTATAGGGTAGTGAGTTTCCTGATGTTCTGGTACTGGGATATGAGAAGTTCCCAAGCTACTGTGGAGTTTTCAGTTGTAATCAGTAGATTATTTACTAACTGTAAAGCTTTTCCCTTGAGGCATCCCAACAAATACTGGAATTTCTCAATATCGGTTCCATATTGTTGTGAATTGTCGCCTGGTACAGCTGGGAGAACATGGGCCATTCGTCCCACTGACCTGAAAATGATGGCAAAGTAATTTTTGTCAGATGTACATATGCAAACGGTCGGCAAGAGATGTGGAAGAAGCTTGTACAACTTGAGAGGACATAAATGTGGTTATGAAACATAGTGTGTCGGACAACTGGGCAAACAAAGACTCATGCTTTGCGGTAAACAAATTTTCGTCCAAATCCTCCAAGGGGTTCGTTTGTAAAAGTTTGTTGCACAGAATGTTCACTGCACCTTTAACAGCGTCGAGTTGTAAACCATACGCATTCACTTCGTGAACAACATTCAGTGTGTCTTTGGGGGCCTTAATCAGTGCTTGAACCCTATANGTAAACCATACGCATTCACTTCGTGAACAACATTCAGTGTGTCTTTGGGGGCCTTAATCAGTGCTTGAACCCTATAATTTATGTGTTTAAGTTTTCTTTCTTGGAGCAAGAACTTAAGCAAAAATATCTTAAACCTCATGGCTAAGATCACAACATCAAACAAAATAATGGCGANTGGCTAAGATCACAACATCAAACAAAATAATGGCGAAATATAAGGAAACAAATATAATACATGTAATTAGCAAAATGCGCGATGAGCTAATAAGTTATGTCGACGTGTCTGATGCAACATAAATATATTTGCGAAAACACTTCTTAACACACAAAGAAGAAACAAGATACAGACATGCAATTGCTCACCTATTTGCAAAAAAAATAAAATTTCTGAGGATGCTTGAGTTGCGAGAGTGTATTCAGAGTGGCAGCGTGGTCACTTCACACACGTGGTACTCTTTTACATTTACGCAGTGCACGTAAAAACTAACAAAACTTTATCACAGTTATGCATCATAATCTCTGGATACAAAATCTGACCACAGAGGAAAAAAAAAGTTGCAATATTTGATTGATAAGCACTCAAGAGAGAAGGATGACGATGGACACTCATCATACGCGAACTTACCGCCTCGCCATCTTAGTATTCACTGCTCCTCCTGGGAATGCTGCCAGACTACTTGCGAGAAACTGGATACATGCGTGTTGCACACTGTATAGTTCCACGACTACTCACATGAGAATATGCAACAATAGCAGTACCTAAAGGTAGTAGCCGGTGGCGCTATCTTACCGTGTCTTGGAAGTGCCCAGAGCTGTACCAGTTGTGTTCTGACATTNTAAAGGTAGTAGCCGGTGGCGCTATCTTACCGTGTCTTGGAAGTGCCCAGAGCTGTACCAGTTGTGTTCTGACATTGTTGAACTGCTTCGTGACCACTTGCAGCACATCATGGACTTCATATATACTCACAACAATGCGATATTCCAGCAGGATAATGCATCATGTCATCAGCCCAAGTTATCCAGAATTGGTTCGAGGAGCATTCTGGGGAGAATTAACGACTGCTGCGGCCATCTCGTTTACTCGATATGAACCTTATTGAGCATTTATGGGATGTGATGGGGGAGATTCACTCACACCCAAGATCCTGCACCTACAAATAGCAGGGAGCTGTGAATTGCTATCCAGACAGCTTGGGTTAACACGTCTCCACAGGTGTTTCATCCACTTGTGGAATTGATGCCACAAAGAGTTGCTGCATTTTATCGGGCTAGAGGAGGGCCTACATGATTCTAGATCCCTATCTCACGACTTTTGGAATGTCAGGGTAGACACCTGTGCTAGTCTTGGCCAGTTAAATTAAGGAGTTGACTCCTGTGTCTTTGGAATGAGACCACCTGTTACCAGGACATGTACAGACTCTGGCCACACTCATGCTGAGTAGCGAGGGTGTGACAGTGTGTTGTTAGTGGATGGAAGGATAATGGGATTGGTCCCTCCATTTACTACATGCTCTTCTCATCAAGTCAGTGGTCTTTCTTGGGTTCTTCTACATATCTATCCCATTTCCATAACTTTTTCAGTCAACCTGCCTGTGTCTGCTACCATCGTGCTTCTTCCCTTGTTTTCTTTAAACCACGCACATTCACTCTTTTTCTTATAATTTTCTTCTCTGTTTTGGTTACTGAAGTCTTGCTTTTCTTAAACTTAATTTCCTTTTTGTTATAGCTTTATTCTTTTTAAGTGTTCATATTTCATCTACACAATTCATCATAACTTTTAAGTTCATTCCATGTTTCAATTTATATGATTTATTAATGCCCCACTTTTATGCCTGAAGGCTAATCAGCAGTGGGAAGGGAGGGGGCTTACAAACTAAATTAGTGCAAACTTGTATCAGCATAAAAGCCTGTGGCTTACTTGAATTCAACCCAAAACCTTGTCATCTCGGGGCAAATCCTCAGCAACTTTGTACATGGAGGTCAATTGGCGCATAACATTTCTTGTTAGGCATTTTTACAGTAAGAAACTTAAAGAAGTGTCTTTTATCAGTATAATTAAGAAAATTTTCTATCACCTTGGCTTAAACATAAGTGTAGACAATTTATTTGCTATTGTTTAAGGTTTACAGTGAAAAATATTCAGAAACAAGAAATATCAGTTCATAAGTCTTAAGCTTAACCAATCACAGAAAAGCATGCATAAAAAATAAAACATGATTCTAGTCTCATTTCCAACAGCAAATTGTACGGTTTGTTTCCGTTTCCAGCTATTATCAAAACAAACTCCAAACTCTAAATAAACACTTATTTCAAACATCAAACTTGTAAAATGTGTTTTTATTGGCTGAACTGAAGCAGTGAGATCACTGGTGTGTTAATTAGTTTTAAGTGGGCCTACTGCATAATTCTAAAGTGTGCAGCCTGGAAAGGTTTAGGACAACGCTCCCTGCCAGGTAAGTTTTAACTGCTGTGATTGTTGAACAGACACAACCACCTCCGGCAAGACATTTCCCAAAACACTGTGAGCTTGTGTGTATTTCTTCTTGCAAAGTTCAGAACCCTAAGTCATTTTCCATCGAGTTTGCTTTGAAACCTGTGGCATTGCAGTGGTTCCTATGACCGCAGAGCAGGAATTAAGTATCTGTTGGTGACCAACAGTGATGGGCCGCATTGTAAGTCTGCATCCAAGCCTTCGAGGCCAAGGGACAGAATAAGTTCCAGATTCATTAGAGTAATGTGTCTACATTGTCATTGTCAAGGAGCTTTAGGGCCCAATATAGAAATACAAGGGAAGTGTCGAACTGTATATAACTGACTGAGTAGCATGCCTCCGGATTGGNTTTAGGGCCCAAGATAGAAATACAAGGGAAGTGTCGAACTGTATATAACTGACTGAGTAGCATGCCTCCGGATTGGAATAAAACATGTCTCTTGATTATCTTTTCTTATTTTATTTACAAATACCACAATCCTAGTAACAACTTGTTGGTCGNAATAAAACATGTCTCTTGATTATCTTTTCTTATTTTATTTACAAATACCACAATCCTAGTAACAACTTGTTGGTCGGCTCTTGTGGTCATTTGAGAAATCCACCCAAGGACAACTCAGGACCAACAAGTTGTCTGTGAGCCTTATGTAGATTTTGGCTGTCAAAACTGCTACAATTGGGATTACTTAGTACTTAATGTAAATAACCAAAGTTATACCGTAGAACTGCCCATTATAGATGCAATAGTTTTACAAGTCCATGTGTTGGTTGCTTGGTTGGTGTAGCAATCAAGGAGCTTAGTGGCGTACATCCCACGGTACTGCCGCCTGCATTCCGCTAGACAGCGTATGCATGGCAGTCCCTCTGAGGCTATGGTCTCCTTCCCCCGTGCAGTGTAATTGCCACCATTCAAGCGGGAGGCATTGCCACATTGAAAAATAGCAATTACACAAAGATAATTTACATACGTGAACTCCGAGCCACAGGGGGTGCCGACTTGGTTCTTTAATATATAATTATAATAATAATTAGATACAATAAATATTAACTCTGCATACATAAATGTTTGTAAGAAACATAAAACATTTGTAGAGAGCAGCCTCTTTGTAGAATGATAGTTATTTACACGTGCAAAAAACTGAAAACGTGACCACCCTAAACATGCAAATAGAATTGGCGGAAAACATCTGTAAATGTGCTTGTATGGCATCTCTCTCTAATAAAAACTGTAGAAAAAGTAAATAATGAGTAGTGTTACAAACAAAAAATAAGCTTTTAAAAAATGTCATGAAATCTTGTTAATATTTTACAAACCGGGCAACGATCATGCTGCATATGAATATGGCATCAAATAACGTATAATGTGAGAACCATTACTAAGTGCAATTCAGCTGACCATTTCAGACAATATGTNGAATATGGCATCAAATAACGTATAATGTGAGAACCATTACTAAGTGCAATTCAGCTGACCATTTCAGACAATATGCCATGGTAAAACCATCTGTTTCGTTTATGTAACATTGTCATGTGCATACTGTAATTTACTGAACCGGAACAATACGTATCAACATATATACAAAGTTTGTACTATATGGAATAATTGAGGAAAAGAGATGTTAGTTATAAAAAGAGGGTCCTACAANGAATATGGCATCAAATAACGTATAATGTGAGAACCATTACTAAGTGCAATTCAGCTGACCATTTCAGACAATATGTCATGGTAAAACCATCTGTTTCGTTTATGTAACATTGTCATGTGCATACTGTAATTTACTGAACCGGAACAATACATATGANGTCATGTGCATACTGTAATTTACTGAACCGGAACAATACATATGAACATATATACAAAGTTTGTACTATATGGAATAATTGAGGAAAAGAGATGTTAGTTATAAAAAGAGGGTCCTACAAGTACAATAAAAAGTAAACTGTAAATAAAATGTTTAACATCGTTACATTTCATTCTTTCTTGTATTGGAGCAATATGCATAATACAGTTTTACAATATTACAAATGTAAAGTATGTTTTCATTAGGGCATAATGCAATCCTTCTTAAATGTTAGGTAACATGTAACACAGTTGATCTAAATATAATTTAATACACTTTGTAATGTTATAGACCCGCCAGGTGTCGCATTCGTCTAAACATCAGCCTGTCTAACTCAATTGGATCTGAGCATTGAGACTCAAGTTCTTAAAGGTGCCAAAGTAAAATAATTATACGAGCCGGAAATATAGTCAACTGGGTTTTGTTATACTATGCAGTTCAGTTACAGAAGCAGCACAAAAAAATTCACAACAAACAAGCAGGAACGGCGAAAAGAATCGCAGTAATTATCCTTTGGTCAAAAACACTCGCATAACAAGAATATTTACGAAGATGGGAGAGAAAAAAATTCTTTCCCGGCGCTCTGAATGACCCCTCATACTGGCAGAAATAATTTAGTTGTTTGCAGGTTCTGCCAAATTNAAATTCTTTCCCGGCGCTCTGAATGACCCCTCATACTGGCAGAAATAATTTAGTTGTTTGCAGGTTCTGCCAAATTACGATGTAAAAGAAAGACAGGTTGCGGGCGCTGCTGGTGTGAGTTACAATTGTGGCTCGCACATTCTGCATTCGTCAAGCGTCCATCAACTTCTGTTGCTCAGAAAAGGCAGTGCGTTCCCTAAGTATCTTCTAAAAGCTTCACTACACCACTGGGAACTGCCCAATCAATGCGTTGCATGGTGCAGTCATATCAACAAATAGCACAAACACACACTGCTGTGACTCTGAAACCCTTGCAATACAGGCGTGTACCTCATCTCGTCGGCACAGTTTGCTAGTAAAGAAAAANACTGCTGTGACTCTGAAACCCTTGCAATACAGGCGTGTACCTCATCTCGTCGGCACAGTTTGCTAGTAAAGAAAAATGTGTTACATCAGCTAAAATTCATTACAATTGTCAAACAACTCAAATAAAACTGTTAATTTTTTAAATTAAAAATATATAAAACATATATGAATTGCTGCTGCTTCTAAGTTCCAAACATTAAATAAATTAGATTAATCTCCAAAAGTATAGAAAAAAATATATTTCCTGCACGTATCAATCACTATTACTTACACCATTACAACTTGTTATTAGAAACAATACTAAGTTACATGCATTTGGATGTTACTTTGAATATCTCAGTGAACTCCAAAATTAATTTGATTGGTAATAAGATAGGTTTATAACAGGCAAAATGATTATATGAAATGATCAGCAGATTTACATCAAACGTAAATGCACAATGTGCCAACTACAGGCTTCCGGGCACACGATTCAAGGTGTGGTACTGCTGCATCATTGTAAATTGTACTCTTCAGTTCCCATGCANTACAGGCTTCCGGGCACACGATTCAAGGTGTGGTACTGCTGCATCATTGTAAATTGTACTCTTCAGTTCCCATGCACCTGCCAAATGCAGCATAGTTCATTGTGTGTTGTTGAGTTCATGGTGTAGTGGAGGCTACCAACTTTGATTGCAGTGACCCGGATCTCTGGGCTTGAACATTTCCACATTTGCCCACATTTCTCACNTGGAGGCTACCAACTTTGATTGCAGTGACCCGGATCTCTGGGCTTGAACATTTCCACATTTGCCCACATTTCTCACTCATATTACAGTATATCGAAAAATGTTCATACTATGTAGGAAACCCGTTTCTTACGCTGTTATTCTAGTTCGACAACCACGCTACTGAATATCATTAATGTAATAATTAAATTTTCATCTAATAATTGATTTTAATAACAAACCAATTAATTACACCAAAACTGTACAGAAAAATTACTTCTATCAGTAACAGAACTCCATTTGAACGTAAAAAAAAGTACTAACAATACAAAAAATAGCAGACGACTTTTAACAAACAATTAAACAATNAACTCCATTTGAACGTAAAAAAAAGTACTAACAATACAAAAAATAGCAGACGACTTTTAACAAACAATTAAACAATACACCATACATAAAATAATAAAATATTTACTAACCCATGTTTGACCTTACTTCATGCCTCATAGAAAGCAAAATACAAATGTCCCATCTAAAAAACATTTGCATCACATTTGAGTTAGTTAGGTGGTATTACCTGATGCCAGATGGCCTGCATGGGGATGGCTGAGGAAGTAGGAAACTATGTCTAGTTTGATTCAGGGTGTCCAAAGTAGTATTGAGGACTGTTGCGTAGCCAGACATTTCCTCAAAAGGTAACTCGAGGGAGGAGGAGCACNGGTGTCCAAAGTAGTATTGAGGACTGTTGCGTAGCCAGACATTTCCTCAAAAGGTAACTCGAGGGAGGAGGAGCACTAACTGTAGTGAAGGGAGGGAGGGTTACTCTGGCGTCAGCTTGTTCACGTGTGTTAATTCAAACAAATTCTGGGAGAAAATTACCTCAGTAGAATAATATGCATCATAATGAACAACAGTCACATATTTTTATCACAATTACCAATAATTGTTGACAACCTAATGAGCAGAGGGGGATACAACCTTCAAAAACCTCTTCCCCTGGCTATGCCCCTGATTCTTGGCATTCATCTACCACACCTCACCACCCACAGTTGGCAACTGCGAAGCTCGGCATGCCCAGGGTTTTCAAAATCAAAGTCTTCATCTTGCCAGGCTTCTAACAGTGACAGAGAAACTGCATGCAGCAAAGGAAGGTTCTTAGAGACCCATCACAGCTATCGCTGAGAGAGAGAGAGAGATAGAGAGATAGAGAGAGAGAGAGAGAGAGAGAGACAGTGAGGGAGGGAGAGAAGGGATTCAAGCATGACCACGTGCCAAGCAGTCAGCAGACCCATCACTACCGAGACTAGGTCTTATGACCTCTATGTGACAACACTGGTGGTAGACAATACAACCTCTATGTGACAACACTGGCGGTAGACAATACAATCACTATGTGACATGCTTTCGAATATGGAACAGTGAGGGAAACTAAAATAGGCAGTACCAGTACTCAATAATACAGAATTTCCATTTCTTTCACTTGGTTTCCATTTGTAAACAATTTAAACTTTATGTTCAGAAATATTACTTATTGTTACAATCACTGAATATGTCAAGCAGATGTAAGCCATTTCTTTATTATTCTTTGTCCAGCAATGATATTGTGAAATAATGTTTAACTAACAGCAAAGATATTCTAAATATAACACCTTTAAAGTAAAGCTCACTGTATTTTTAAAAAAATTTTAAATTTAGTAATTTATAGAAACCAACTAATGAGTAATGCTTTCAGTAGACTTGTTGAATATCTCTGATATTAGTTTTATTTAAGCATAAAGCCATTATGTAAGGTGCTTGAAACAAGCCACAGTGTAGGCTTACATAGCTATCCTCTATTATTGATCATGCTGGTACACATTTTGCAATAATAATATTACTTGATGTTACTTTTTCTACTGGAAGTCTATAGAGACGACAAATAAATGACTAGTTACACAGTAAACCTTTGTAGGCATAAAGAGCTNTTTTTCTACTGGAAGTCTATAGAGACGACAAATAAATGACTAGTTACACAGTAAACCTTTGTAGGCATAAAGAGCTCTCAGTAAATAGCATTCAACCAAGAATTTACTCTTTCATCATTGTCAGGAAACTTAATGACGTGCACTTTACCCAATCAGAGTCATTTTCAAGACACACAGGAAAACACAACTTAAACACAGCGGTGTGTGTCATACACAACACAACAGTTTTAATTGAAATATGACCTGCCACAAGCGTAAACTGGCCAAGCTGCCAGTCACACTAACCCTTCATGTTTGCCATGCAGTTGTAACGTCACTGGCTTGGTTGGAAGAGGTTGTAACTTGTAAGTCTTGGTGGTGACGGCAGACCCACCTTCATATGAACCCCCTACTTCGGCTATTGCAACAGAAAGTCACAGTAGGGGATCACAGCCTATGGGTCACGAGCTTTGAGAGAACAGTATTTTGAAAGTCTCAGGTTCTCATTCTAGAGAAACTATGTTCACTTTCTCGTGCAAGTACGTACCATAACCAAAGTACGGTAGTTTGTCATATTTTCATGAGATTTTTTTTTTAATAGTTTGTTTTGTTTGCACAATGAATGAACAAGTAAACTGATTTTCTGTATTTGGTTTGCGAAATGGATTGGAACAGAACAGTATCATAATAATTTTATTTGAAGTAAATAATGAATTTGTAATAGTATGTACTTATTTTCTCTTGTATATACTGGTTTGGGACTTAGGAATGCTGCCTATTTTTACTTTAACAGAAGTCAGGTTATGGAAGGATAATTTCATGAAAGAAATACAGTTTATAAATGTGCGGGATAAGTTTTTCTGCATATATCGGAATGTTTGTGTATTAATTGTTTGGCTTTAAAAAATCATATTATGTAATTTCTTAAAAAAAAAATTTGTTGTCATTAGTACAGGTTTGAGGAAAGAATTACTTTATATTTTGTGAACTGCTTTTTGTATTTAAAATTTATCTCTCTAAATTATTCAAGTGTTTCACTCTTTTTTATTAGAAGATCAGACAACAAAAAATTGTTGCATGCCTAGAATATCAATGGATTGAATTTTCAAGCCAGTAAGTGTTTATTTAGTGATATTTTCACTTAAGCCTATGCTCCTAGTTCCTTTTACAAGTAAAACGAAGAACAATTAGTTAAAGGATGGTGTACTGTCTATTTCTTACACCTATCCGAGAACATGATTTCTAACCAAGTATAATACAACTTAAAACTTACTTATAGGTTCTTTTTTTTTNCTTACACCTATCCGAGAACATGATTTCTAACCAAGTATAATACAACTTAAAACTTACTTATAGGTTCTTTTTTTTTCTAGAAAACCTTTAGGATTATCATTGCAATTTTTGTAGCTAATCAAAATTTTGGGTCTTACGTGTTTNTTTTTTTTTCTAGAAAACCTTTAGGATTATCATTGCAATTTTTGTAGCTAATCAAAATTTTGGGTCTTACGTGTTTTACAGGCAGATGTGGATTTGAAATACAAAAATATTATGAAATGGCCATGCGAAAATGGTATTGGGTCGTGTCATTACGATAATATGTGCGACATACTCAATGAACATACGGATACGTGCATAAATGAAATGAAAACATTAAACTTGACACTGCCATGCGAGTGCCCAATTACAAAGGTAGGTTCATAACATTAAGTTAAGTAATTATAGACTATATTACAATAATTATAAACTTATATTTTACAGCAAAGACTTTAATTCTGTTTTAAAGTTTTACTTTCCATATTTAGGTAGGTGTTACTAAACCAAAACCTTTTTGATACGTGCATCACACCTAACGTTTTTATGTATATGGATGAAGGCTACATAGTACTTCTAAGATGTGGCACACAGTTTTGAGCTGCAACGGGAAGATTCATGTTGGTTGAATTCCTGATGGCACAATCCAAATTCTTGCATGAGGAGAAACGTGGTGGACGTTGCCTTTGGCTGGCTAGTTTTCTCGGAGTGTCTCCCCACCCTTACATTCTGCCTCTGCTCCATTTTCACCTCATTTTAATCATCAGTGCTCAAGACTACGCTATTAAGCGCCACCCAAAATATCTTTTTGCGCTGAACTTGCATTTGAGATGACCCAGGTTCGATTTCCGGTTCAGTCATCCCAATTTCAGTTTTCCATGGTTTTCCAAAAGCCCTCGAGTAGGGTGCTGCGATGGTTCCTTACGACAGACCACTTCTACTTGCTTTCCCATTCCTGATGGTCTGAGTCACTAGTTCAGGTCCTAATGACATTGCTGGACATGAGTAAGCAATGACAAAATCTATAGTCATTTGGGGTAACTTTGCACCAACTGGGGTTACTTTGAACCACCTGTCTAATTCCATTTCAGATGAAAATTCTCTGCATTTAACTGTGTTATTTATAAATAAGTGTTAACTAGGAAGGTAAGCATCAAGATGGGGACTGCAGAGCCTTAATTTTTAAAGAAGATATGTGGTACCAAGTTACCCTGAATTGTCACAGTTACCCCAAATTACTGTACCTTTTACTCCTGTGAGAGTAGTAGGAAGCTGGGCATACCCCAACCACTAAAGGGATGAACAAGTCTATTCAAAAAATCAAATCTTTTTGGAACTTGGGATTGAATCCACAACTCCTAGTTTCTCCTCAGATGCTCTTTGGTGTCTTGAGTCAGTGTGGATCACTACTCTGCAGTGAAGCATCTATTCATTCATAAAATACACAGTCTTTTGCTGATTTTAAAGTGTTTTTTTTTATTATTTTTTAAATATTTACTAACATGCTTTTGCACTGTATACAATAACATTTATTTTGAAATTCTTTCATATTTCCATACAAAAAAATTGTTTTACTCAGCATGGCTTGATATAACAGATAACTATGAATAGTAATAATACATACGTAAAATTATTTCTACAATAAATAAAATAATAATTGTTTAAAATATTTTGATTAAAATTTAAGTTTGTACAAATAAGTGTTAACTGTTAAGAACCACTTTTAAATAGGGAAGGATAACTTACTAAAGTTCACAATAGTAATGCCTTGTGGTCGTTACATTGTTCACCTAATAAGAGAATTAAGTGAATGATATGTATGTAAGTAAAGTGCATTGATAGGTATTCTGAAGAAGTGAGTTTCAAGAACCAATTAAAGTTTTTTTTAAATGCCCTACATGGTTGTTTAGAAAATCTGTGGCTTAAAACAATAGCAGCATCCACAGAGGAGCTGCTTGCTCGCCAGTTCGGAAGGAAAGACAGGCTTGTGAGACCACTTTCCTGTCTCTCGCTTTCTCCGTGCGTGTGCAAGCATGTGTGTGTGGGTGCGTGCATCCTCCTCCAAAACTTTTGAACTCGTGAACCAAATTTCACCAAATCTGGGTACACAAATAGTACTTAATAAAAACATACGACATCTATAGTTTTCGACCACGCCGGATGTTTGTAGCGTTCAAAATAGTGGCCATTAAAAAAATTAGGGGAAATGTCATCATAGGAACCATTCAACCTATTTAAACCAAATGTTGTATATTGGCAGTGCAGTATGTAAGCATTATACTTAGTGATGGAGATTGTTGTTTGCCCGCCAATTTGGAAGATAGCATCAGATGAAAAAATATAGCCTTTCTCTCAAAAACTATTCAACCAATTCTAGTCAAATTTGGAAAGTAAGTAATACTGTGGTAGGTCATGTAAACATGTGTTTTTTTTTTATTGATTAGACATTTATTTAAATGGTGGCCATACTGATATTTTAGGTTTGTTTGGTAGATATACCATACTGATTAACCACATTTTGTATGCTGACATTATCTATTACAAGCATCACATATGCCAAGAAAAAACCACATTTTTTTTCCACCATGCCAGGATCCAGGAAGCAGACTGGTGAAAGCTGCCAGCAGTGGCAACCTCCTGCTTAGCCACATGGATGACAAAGTAGTTATTTGGGGGAAAGCATTAGACTACGTCAGGGGCAGGAGTCATTTTCCCATTGTGTAGGTGCAAGTCTAGACTTAATATTCTTGGAGAAAATACACATACGGTTCGTAGGCCGTTATACTAACCACTTTATTATAAACTTTCAGTTACTTCTTTTTGCATAGATTAATATCCTGTGCCTGGATGAAGGAACTTTGAAATATGGCAGGAATATTTATTAGTAAAGCACAAAAACCTCAGATGTGAGCAAAATTAGTAAGCCAGCCTGAACATAATCACCTTACGACTTGTAGATTGTAATTTTTTATACTTTACAGACAATGAAATCTTCCTTCTGCTCCCTCTCCCCCTTCTACTTTTCATACCAGACTCTTCCCTCCTTGGGGCCGCGTTGTCTGAGCGGTTAACCTGCTCGCCTCCCACCAAGGCGAACCGGGTTCAATCCCCGGCCAGGTTGCTCCCGGATTTTTGCATGTGGGAATCGTACTGGACGATGCCACTGGTCGTCAGGTTTTCTCAGGGATCTCCCGTTCCCCCTGTCCTTTAATTCTGGCGCTGCTCCATATTAATCTCAATCGCCCTCATCGGCTCTCAAGACCCCTATGTTAAGAGCCGCCCAAATCTCTTCACTTCACTCACTCCTCCCTCCTTGGCAGAGCTGCTACTTCAGCTCCTTTTCTTTTTGTTTTTTCTCCGCAGAACACACATTGTGATGGAGAACAACGTAAGCAGCTGCTTCCACATTTGAAACATGTGAAATCATCGGACATGTTATGCATGTTTGTTGTTGTTATAGCATTGTCATAAATTCAAAACTAATTTCAAATTACTTTACATTGGATAAGATTTGTGAAAATATTTTGGCTGAGCTAGAGGAAAGGTTGTTATTTATGTCTTAAAATCAATGCTATGTACAAAAATACTCATAATTTGTCAGGGTGAAAGTTTAGTTCTTTAAAACAGGAAAATGTGATGGCCAGGATGCTAAGCATGTGAAGTTTTTGAAGAAACATTCACCACAATAAATATTAATCAGAAGTTCTTCTTATTGTCCATGTATATGACATTTCCATTTAAAATAAAATTAGTTATACCACTGACAATGGCATTAAAATGTTGAAGAGTACTTAACTCCGCCAGGAAAAAGGCGCTGCACATCATGTGGAAGAGAATAATAACAATGGTGGTGGTGGTGTATATTGTGAGGTTNTATTGTAAAAATTACTATTCTACGTGTTACAACATTTCAATTGATATATGATATATGATACATGTGGCGAAATAATTCAGTTACATTACAAATTCAAGGTGCCAAACTTTCTCTTTAGCAAATCTATCTCTAAATTTCCCAGGGTCGATTTCCAAGTGTCTATGCACATGTAACAGGCAAAGACCATTCAACCGCTCATCAGACATTCTTGATCTAATCCAAGATTTGACTCGTTGGAGAGTAGAAAAAGAGCGTTCGCCTGTAGAAACACTTACCGGAATAATATATAGAATTTGCAGTGGCACACAGATTGTAGGGAATATGACAGCGTCACAGTCATCCGATACTTCAAGCACTGTCTGGTCTTATGTCCATTTGGCTTCCCATAGTTTAAATTCCCCAAGAAGATAAATCTCAGATACTGTTGATGCAAAATCTTGTTGCAAAATGAAATTGTATTTTTTTGCAAGTGACTTCATTTCTTGCTCCATGCGTTTGTTTTATGTATTTTGTTTTAATATTCTACTTGGCATCAGAAGTGGTAAGTTTAAAGACTGTAGAAATGCTTCTGAAAATCTAGCTGAAAGATTGGACACCACGTAGTGTAACATTGGTGTGTAAATTGACCTCCGATAATGTTCTTCAGAAGTTGATGATGGATCATTTTCTCTATATGTCTGTGTTCTGACTGTTTGGGCCTTAAGAATAGTACAACCAAGCTGATATGCTAAAGTTTTACATTTCACATATATACTTTCCTGAAATCATTTACATGATTTTTTTGGAGAGTATTAATAGTATCAACAATGGTGTAAGAAGCACAATGAACATCAAGCAATTTTGTTTGGAGCAATTGGCTTAGTGGGAGTGTAGCAGTTGGCTTAGTGGGAGTGTAGCAGTTAGCTTAGTGGGAGTGTAGCAATTGGCTTAGTGGGAGTGTAGCAAATGGCTTAGTGGGAGTGTAGCAATTGGCTTAGTGGGAGTGTAGCAATTGGCTTAGTGGGAGTGTAGCAATTGGCTTAGTGGGAGTGTAGCAATTGGCTTAGTGGGAGTGTAGCAATTGGCTTAGTGGGAGTGTAGCAATTGGCTTAGTGGGAGTGTAGCAATTGGCTTAGTGGAAGTGTAGCAAATGGCTTGGTGGGAGTGTAGCAAATGGCTTGGTGGGAGTGTAGCAATTGGCTTGGTGGGAGAGTATATTTAAGCACTTCAATCAGAGATACGAGAGATATAATAAAATCACTGCTGCATAGAGAGTGCACAAACATTGATGCTTTTGATGATGTCTTAGCATATTTTCACCTAGATATCTTATAAAGAGCATTGATAACTTTAGGAAGAGCATCACAAAAACTAATGATGGAATTGTGAAGTACAGCCCACCTTGTTTCACATAAAGACTGCAAGCCTTTTTCAGTTCCTAAAGTTGTCTTAAGAACCAAAGATCTTTTTCGAGACTTGTTAAAGAAGGCAATTACTGATTTAATAAGTGTCACGGAATTTGGGACACTTGGTACGTTTGAGGATTTTGAAAATCAACAGATTTAATGCATGATTATTGCCAGAAGCCCTAACAGAATGAGGTGCAAATTTCATAATTTTACTAACCACACCAACTACCTCAGAAGTCATTGTAGAACAACCATCAGTTCCAATGCCAACACAGTATGCCATATCCAGGTGGAGAGTTTCAGTAAGAATATTAACAATAATATTTCCCAGAGCTAAACCAGTTAAAATAGGCTGTACTTGATCTTCCTTTTCATTCCAGTCAGCTTCAGAACTGTCAGAAACACAATCAGTGTCACAATCGGGAGTTGCACTAAGTGTATCAATAAAGAGGACAAAATCTTCACGAATAACGCCTTCATCGAGGTATATCAAACTGAGAGAAAGCTGCTCCATGTGAGAATTATCTGAGGTTTCATCAATTATAACGCTAAAAAATCTAGCCTCGTAAACAATACCCAAGATTTCAGATTTTATCTCTTCACCGTATGTCTCTATTATAATATTTAGGGTAGTGTTGCTGATATAGGTAGCTCTTGAAGAAGATGATTTTAGATGCTCCTGAAAATTTTTGTCCCCAGATTCAATGCAAAATCTTAAAGTTTCTTTAAAATTTACCTCATTAACTAAGCTTGGTTGATCACTATCGTTATGCAACAATCATCCTTACCATAAAGTTTCGCGAGGGATGTTAAATGGTTTTGTCATAAATTTCTGCAATGAAACAGTATTTTGTACAAGTATAAAATAAGGAATATTTTTTGTGACCCCCTCACTACTATGCTGCAGATTTGATAAATATTAGCCATTTAACTTTTTAGAAATTATACATCATAAACAGAAATGTAATGGAAACCAATGTTCTCAAGCGAAATATTTGTTAAATGTTATATGTAAGCAAACTTATCTAACATTTGTTAAGTAGTTTTTACATTAATTTTTATTTACCGAAGCTCTGCTCACCACTTGGTGGTCTAGGTAAGTGGCACTCTCAACTACATATTTGTTGCCCTGTTTTGTAAACTGTAGTAAAAACACTAAACATGTGTATGCTGTACAAACAATACGGGCTCACATGTTTGTAGGCAAAACTCAGCTGGAGATACTGGAAGTTGCCATGAGTGAATGCTACAATTCAAATGTGTGTATTATTATCGCTGACTTAGCAAAAGTCATCCTACCTGTTAAGGAGACTCTGTAGTAAAGTATTTCCTGTATATTCAGTGTTTGCACATATACAAATTTCTTAGTAAAGAAATGTTCTGGGAATAAAACTTTTTTTCAGGAAAGGTATATAAAAAATTACATAGCTACAGCTGCCATTTTGTAGTTATACCCTCGTAAATGTTCAAAGAGAAAAAAATAAGTGAAAACTATTAAATATAACATTTCTAGGGCTTTCCTGTTAATTTTCATAAAAAGAGGAAATAATCAAAGTAATGCTCCCTAGTGGCCACAGGTGACCTTGACGTCTTTAAAATTTTTTACTATTAATTTCCCTTAATTATTGCTGTCAGTTGCCAGACCAACACCAGTTCTTGCTCTACATGAATGCCCCAGTTGATACAGGTCGGTGTTTACCCAGCAATAGTTGCTCAACAGTTGTCGCCTTGTGTGAAATGGCAGTAAATGTCACAGATTGCCATATACACGCACAAGTGAACGACGCATGTGTTATTCCTCAGCAATACATGGTCAGGTTTGCCCGCTCCTGAACTGTGTAAACATGGGTTTTGATCCCTTAAGGAACATAGGAGTGAACAACTTAACATGTTTAGATTAGCATGTAACCAATTATTTTGATAATCATTCAGTGTGTTGTGCAGAATATTTGAACAAGCAATAACTAATTAATAATTGCAACATGCTCGCAGAGGATAGGTGTATTATAAGTTTTTTTCCCCCAGGGTGAATACACCTTGCCGCCAATAACACTGCCCATTCCCGATCGTTGGAAGTCCATGATGACCGGCAAGCACACCGCTGAGGTCACAGGTAGTATAGACGGCCAGGAGGTGATGTGCTACAAATTCCAGGTACAACTGTCAATGTAACGTGCCGTGGACCATCGATACTGCCGACTGTGCCCGTCTGCTACCAGCTTCATTATGTAACAAATCCAAACCAAGTCACAGAAGTCAATTGTATTTCCTTGTTATTTATGATGTACTTTTGTCAGTGTAAATAAAGGAATTTATAATCATTTGTTGTGTTATGCTGTAGTCATCAGCCCACAAGAAGGCTATCTATTAGGATCTATTTTGCTTGTTCAAGGCCTAGTAGATTTGGAGCGCTGAAAGCAACCAAGTCACTGTCACTGTGTATATGCCTCGTCATTTTTTCTTGTCATCAGCTCACCTCTTTGGTATTAAAGATGTGTTGCATTTACCTGGAGTACTTTTGATATTTTGTACCAAAGATTTTGTATCAAAAAATTATAATGAGGACACAATTTTAGCAATTTTCACTTTTTAAAAAAAGTACACATTATAAACAGAAATATAATAGAAGCTAATGTTCTAAAGGGAAATCTTTCTTAACTGATGTTAGTGTAATCAGTTAAGATATTGCAAGTAAGGCAAGATAAAAACTGCGGAATGAGTCATAAAACAAAAGAACCTGGGTAATATCTGCAAATATGAGCAAAAAAGCCTGGACGACAACCAAGACAAATGCTTTCAAATGAAGTTCTGCTCACCATTTCATGGCCTACGTAGGCTTTGTACTTAAATAACACACTTTTTGCTCCTGCGTGAATTATAGCCAAAATACTAAACAGGGAAAAAAATTTTTTTTATGGTTTACTCTATTGAAATACTGAAAGAAATATAATTTTGACATTTGGATAAGTTTTGATAACTCAACATTGTAAAATCGATTATACCTAGTTACCTCCTTGTTTTGTAACCTCTGTGCTATGGCTTTTTAAAAAGGTGTGTTGTGTGTGTCTCTTTGACTAAAAACTATTAAGTTTAACAAAACGAATCACCACTGCATTTTTGTGAACCAGGATAGATCACTGATCCTGGCGATTCACGTTGATGACGGACTTTTACTTGGAAAGGATGAAAAGAAAATGAACAAACTGTTAAAAAATCTTGAAAAAGAATTTGAAATAACCACCTTGAACAACCCCACTTCATATCTTGGTATGGAGTTGGAAAAATCAAATGAAGCCGTCAAAGTCTCCCAGAAATCGTTCATAAGAAGTGTTCTAAAAAAATTCAACATGTCAGAAGCTAAACCAGCACAAACACCTTTGACTGCATACAAACCTGCTGATTTAAAAATGCCCGACAAACGATTGAATTTCCCGTTTCGCGAAGCAGTGGGAAACTGGTTGTACCTCTCTACTAAGTCCAGACCCGACATAAGTTTCGCCGTGGGATATTGCAGTCGACAAATGAAAAATCCGGACGAACATGATGTGATCAACCTAAAACGCATCATGCGGTATCTCAAAGGCAGTCTAGACAAGGGAATATCTTATAAATCTGACGGTTCTGAAGAACTGAAGTTGTATTGCGACGCTGATCATGCTGGCAACCCTGCAACCATTAAAAGTACATCTGGTTTTGGGATGTATTACTGCGGTGGACCCATCAGCTGGAGATCAAGAAAGCAACCCACGACAGCAGACAGCAGCACGGAAGCTGAATTCATCGCAGCTGCAGAAAGCTGCAAAGAGGTGATCTACGTCAAAGCGTTAATTGAAGAACTCACCCACAAGTCCATCGAAGTTGAGATGCTGATTGACAACTTAAGTGCCATCAAACTAGTCAAAACTGGTGTAATGAATCGCAAAAGAAAACATATATGTAAACATATATGAAAACATATATGAAAAATATGTAGAAGGTTTGATGAAGTTATCTCACTGTCCCACTGAAATACAAATCGCAGATGTGCTAACTAAACCACTTGGACCTACAAAATTTGTACTTTTTCAAAAGAAATTGATTGACTAAAACTTGTAAAACATGTAAAACTGATTTGGATGTAATCAGTGCTTTAGAACAGTGATTTTTGCTGACAGTCTAAGGACTTATCTTCATTTAGAAATGTTGTTTACTATAGTTTTCTAATATTGAAGTAATGAGAAATGTAATTATGTTAAATGCAAAAATTACGGGGGTGTGTTGAAATATTGAAAGAAATATAATTTTGACATTTGGATAAGTTTTGATAACTAAACATTGTAAAATCAATTATACGTAGTTACTTCCTTGTTTTGTACCTTCTGTGCAATGGCTTTTTAAAAATGTGTGTTGTGTGTGTGTCTGACTAAAAACTATTAAGTTTAACAAAACGAATTACCTTGTTTTTCTTTATTGAATAGGCTCCTTCTTCATACTCATCCATTTGTTATTTTATCCGATTATAAAACATAAAGCATGTTTTCTATGAAGAAATTGTAATCTAGGGCTTCCAAAGAAAGGTTTTAAAAAGGTTTTTAATTTATATGTTAGCCTTTGTCAAAGTCACGTGTAAAATACAGCATTTTAACGTTTGTAAACTTTTTTTTGCAAGCTTTCTTTTTTCTTTTTTGCTAGAAACATAATTTATTGTTATTGGTAGACTTTTCAAAGTTCTACCTAGTTTACAAAATTATGGGTAAAACAAATACTGTAATTATTTAAAATATTTCTGAAAGCAAAAGAAAAACATGCTTTAGCAGCCACGGAAGTGTTTGAGGTCTTTGACACTTCTAAAGGCAATAAATCTCTAAAATTTTAGGTTATTTACTTGTAAAACATCTTCAAAGTATGTAGTGTGTTTACATGCGTTTTAAAAAATTGTGTTAATTACTATATTTAATTAAACAAAGAAATTTCATAGAAACGCCATTCTGTAGTTGCCATAATGCTGTACATTTTATAAAGAATCGGTAGAAAGGAAGAAAAACTAAAAATACTTCAATATATCTACTTCATGCCACAGATTTGCCATGATGTGTATTGTATAGTTAAATTTATTACATTTGTCTCACTTCCTGTATTTTTACATGTATGTTACCATCAATGCTCATATGGCAGTTGTGTAGTTCAATTGCAGTTTACTGCTGTGGAAACGGTTTTAGTAATTCGGAATGACAATTATTTTTCAAAGAGTTGCAAATAGCTTGTTTACGTGCCAAGAAAAAGTAAATGGTGCTGTAAGTTTTGAAGATGATGTTGACTGGCATGTTTTTATTGCAAGAATAATTTTATGAATCTGTAAATGAGTGGTAATTAAAATCAATTTCTTGTCAGATATAAAATAATATATATATATATATATATATATATTGTAATATAAATGACGGGTGACACGTGAACAATAACGTTGTTGCAACAAAGACAAAAAAAATTGCTTTAGTTTCTTCATGCAGAGGTACTTGATTGTACTATTCATTCTCTCAGATTTGTTAAATATTCCACTATGGAAAATGTTGCACAACTGGTTTTTTGAACTTCCTCAAAAGGATCAAAAAATCTTCATGAGACAAAAAATAATCTATTTAGCACTAATTCCATATTCTTTTTTAAAAATGAATAAAATTGGACTAATAAATTTGTTTGCAAACAAGTTCATTTCCAAAGAGAGAGAGAGAGAGTTTTTTTAATGCATAAGACATCTTGAAATGTGAATACATAAAGGAAATTGAAAGAATACTTGGTAAAACTAAAGAGAATAACACTAGAAGGTCATGGTGCAGAAAACATTTATTTTTTCATCACTTCTGTTTCAGGCTTGGTAATTTGCTGTTCAGATACTGCAGGTATTTTTTACTGTGAACACATTTAGTTGAAAAAACTTTTAAAACAAATAATAACTTTTGTGCTTTACTGTACTGAAGCCCTAACTAAATGTCCCATTGTTTGAGTACATTTAAAATTTCTCACTCTTGTGATAAATATCTGAAAGAAATTTTACATGCTAGCAAGCTGTACCCAAAAATCATTGCACCTCTTTTAATTCATTAGGTAAAGAAAATACATTTCACTTGATTGTTACCTCCATTGACAACAAAAATATTTCTGAAATTTATCCAGTGTTTTGTGTGTGAGATTACATTGAGGAATGTTTGTGGAAATTATAACCAGGAAGCAAGCCAGAAACTTTCAGTTTTATCAACAATTATGAGAATTATACTCCAATTGTTTCACGTTAACCGTACTAATGCCATTAGAGCTGCAGAAGTGATTTTCTTTGTATTATTGTGAGGCATGTGGTTGGTCACAGCAGGTGTGGACAAAATACGTCCCTCTTTTTCCCTGCCTTTACAGCTTGATCGAGATGTGACTTGCGGAGACCACTGTTAGCCAGGATTGGAACCCAGCACTGCAGTGAGGGTGGGTGAGTTGGTGATTATTGCTGGTTGTGCCGTTTGGATGAACGACAGGCAAAGCAGTGTTTGTGCGAAAGAGACAGCAGATTTGGAATTCTTCTGTGTGGCTGGACACACACTCCACCTGCTCGCCTCTCACCCTGGTCCTCTCGGAGTGTACGAGGTCAAATTGCAGCCACAGCTGCCACATTTCCTGCAGTCTGGATGCACTGCAAAGGACTGTACTGTTTTCTGCAGTCTCTTGAATGTGGGTGACCATATCATCTGCCCAGTGGCTGAATCTACCCTTCCTCGGAAGGTCAAAGGTTGTGGCACTTACTGTCACCATCTACCGCACTGGTGGCAGAGTCTCGATGTTGGTTGATACGGAAAGTTATACCAGTTGCCTTGGTTAGATGGTTTGCACTTTGTGCTGAAATAGTGGTAGTTTTTTTATATGGACTGAGCTATAGCTGGTTACCCACTCCTGAACAGTTTCCATTTCAAAGCTCTCTAGATGGATAGTGGTACAATCAGTTGGATTTATCCCGTTCCACCTGATGTTTGCACTGCGACTCCTAGTGAGAATCGTGGCAGACAGATTCAGGCCACTCCAGTTTCTTGTTGGATTTGAACACTGCTCCGTTGAGAGATCCTCTGGTAGTTGAAGGCTAGCCTGGTTTGAGGTTGTTGTTGATATAGAACCTCAGTGCCGTGATAGATGTTCCTTGTCGCACAGTTGAAAGCCATGACCTGTCTCAGAATTCCCAGTGCACCTGCAAGAGAAGTGCAGATGAACAGTTCACACCGTACTCTCGTTTGGCTCGCATGCACAAAGTGTCTCTCCTCATCTGACCCCATCTGAACGATGTTACTTACACCTCTCTCTGCCCACACTCACAGTAAGTGAAGTGGCTGAAGATGTGAAAGGTAGCCCTCGGAGCTGCCTAAGGCACACCCCTCAGCCCAGGCTCAGGATAGTGGGCTAGAGGCTGCGAGTATTGCAAAAATCCTGACAGTTAACCAAGAGCAAAAAGCTTTATGAGAAGTAGGGCTCCATTCTACTAACTGGGACCTTACCAAGCAGGGGAAATCCCTTACTTACAATAGCGTAGCCAGGTATTTTGTTTGGGAGGGACCCCAAGCTTTGAAGTGTTGTAACAATAATAAATATGTACAAATATACTTAAACCAGAAAATCAACTCATTCATTTTGCTTACTTTCAGTAAAAATTTGTGTGAATATTTTTTATAAACATTGAAACTAAGAGATCAGTGTAGCCAAATTTAAAAATTATAATTGCTAATTAACCAAATTGTTGTTTGGTCTTTATCATAAATACATTAAATGTTCAAATGTCTGCCGTGGCTTTCTTTCCTGGAACAAAAACAGAATGGGCAGTTTGATTGGTGCACACAAACTTGTGATATGTACCTAGGGTCAGTTTATGAGGTTTTCCCGGCCTTGAGAACTCTCAGTTATGGGGAGGTGGGAAGGAAGAATCTATTTTGGCAAGCAAAATCACTCTGCCTTGGGGAGGGAAGATGGTTGAACTGCAGGAAAACACAGCTTAACTTAGCAGCCTTTACCAGCTCATAGAGTTTTACACCCTACATATATTTAGTGTTGGGTGGAAATTGTATTCTCAGTGTATTTATTTATTTGTCTTAGGGAGGGTCCAGCCCCTCTGCACCTCCTCCTCACTATGACACTAAATTATTTACTTGTGGTCAAGTTTATTTGAAAAGCTTGTCATTTCATATAGACTCCTTTTATTAATAATATACAGTGCCTATATTCTTCCAGATTATCTATTTTCTGCTTTAAAAATATATATGTGTTTCTTTATTTATGTTTAGTACCAGGTATTTTCATTTCTGACGACTTTGTTTTCAAAGTCGCTAATTAACTAAAGTATTTTAAGTCATATTAAAACATAATACAATAAATTTCATAACAGTATCATAATTTGTACTGATAAAAACGTACTGTTAAATATAACTGCTACAAATATTGAATTTGTATTGCAGCTTGTGAATATTTTAACATAATCAAGTGTATTAATTACTTAGGCTTTGCATATGGCTTTTAAAGTTTAAACAACATAAATCTTTGCATTACATCATTGCACCTTTCAATAGTACTTCTATCACAACATTAACTTTCTAATGCCAACCAAAAAGTCCTTTAAAGTTTGAATAAATATTACCAAAAAAAATATATTAATCAAACAATTTCCAAGAGTCACATGTTGCTATTTAGATGCGGGGGAAACACTTTCTTCTGAACAGACAATCAGTGATGCATAGACAGTAGGGAACTTATCAAAGTACATCTTTTAACTGCTAATATTGGTAACCACATAAGTGAAGTGGCTGCTTACACTGGAAACATNACACTGGAAACATTGGGATATAAAATTTTTTTTATCAAACTATCTTTTACCATTAAAATGTCTATAATATTTTAGTGCTATCAACTATTATGATATTCTTACCCAGTCTGTCAGTATTGTTTTAATATAAATTTTTGGCTTTGGGCATAGATGCACAGAAACTGTTNTTACTTAGGCTTTGCATATGGCTTTTAAAGTTTAAACAACATAAATCTTTGCATTACATCATTGCACCTTTCAATAGTACTTCTATCACAACATTAACTTTCTAATGCCAACCAAAAAGTCCTTTAAAGTTTGAATAAATATTACCAAAAAAAAAATAGTAATCAAACAATTTCCAAGAGTCACATGTTGCTATTTAGATGCGGGGGAAACACTTTCTTCTGAACAGACAATCAGTGATGCATAGACAGTAGGGAACTTATCAAAGTACATCTTTTAACTGCTAATATTGGTAACCACATAAGTGAAGTGGCTGTTTACACTGGAAATATCATTTAGGATATCAAATTTTTTTATCAAACTATCTTTCACCATTAAAATGTCTATAATATTTTAGTGCTATCAACTATTGTGATATTCTTACCCAGTCTGTCAGTATTGTTTTAATATAAATTTTTGGCTTTGGGCATAGATGCACAGAAACTGTTNTGATATTCTTACCCAGTCTGTCAGTATTGTTTTAATATAAATTTTTGGCTTTGGGCATAGATGCACAGAAACTGTTCTTCTGAAACACGACTTGAACTAAGTATTTTGGTTATGTTTAATTGATTCCTTTGAGGTATTCCAATTTCTCAGACCTGCAGTGCAGTTTGTGGGACCTAATACACAGAACAGTTAAGCATCATAAACTAGGACTACCAGAAGTACAACTACTAGTCTTTTACATTGATGTGTGCCTTATCTCTTCAACAGACCACTAACTTGCTGCCACCAGGAAAACATTTTTGTCTACGACTGTACAATATACACATCAGAAAGTTTCTAGAATTTAATATACTTAACTAAAATGCACTTGATTTTGAACATTAATTCATAAGTATTAGGGGTAGGCTTAAATATCATAAATTCACCAAAAAACTTAATTTATTTGTGTTATTACATAATTTTCAACACCTTAATAAAACTTTAATAAGTCAAAGGCTCTTCTGTGGCCTGTTGAGTTTATTGCATATCTTTGGTTTACCCTGTTTTTTTTTTAATGAAGTTCTTCATTATTTAGACATTTACATCACACACAGGTTTTGTTATCTAAATGTATACAGTTAATTCTCTTTTCTAAAACCTCTGGAAAAAGAACCCTCTCGAAATATACTCCCTTCTTTGGGAACCATGAAACAAATTTAATTTAAAAGGTTTTTCCAGTTACAACCCCTTCAAAATAGCAACTCTTTTTCTGGGAACCTTGAAAGGTCTTAGACTCGAGAGTTTACTGTATACAGTATTTAAAATACCTTCTTAAGAACAAAACTGTTACTGTTCACTCTTCACTTTTCACACAATCATCACAGCAATATCAGTCTTGAAGTAAAGTAGCCACAATAATCACAGAAAATCACTAAATACTTTTCTATGCTATTATAAAACAACATTTGGTGCCTACACCGTAGGACTTAGGTAACAACACAAATTTAACATTTTTGTATGTCCAAAATTTACTATAATTTTGAANGTGCCTACACCGTAGGACTTAGGTAACAACACAAATTTAACATTTTTGTATGTCCAAAATTTACTATAATTTTGAACACTGAAATTCTTACATGCAGAAGTCTGTCAAGTTTTTGTTCTGGAATGCCAGTAAACATCTGACATNTTTGAACACTGAAATTCTTACATGCAGAAGTCTGTCAAGTTTTTGTTCTGGAATGCCAGTAAACATCTGACATTCGGTGATTTGTGTAAATATACGGTATTTGGCAAAGAAGCTGCAGTCTCTTGTTCATGTGCAACTCATTCCATTCTAGTCCTTAACTTAAGTTCTGCCAGTCTTTCAAAAATTGCCTGCATGTCGAACAGGTCACGTTGGTAGGAGTAAGTCCCTTCCCTATGACACATGAGAAGTGACTTCTGAAAAAACCCAGGAATTCCACAAGTAATACGTGAGCTCTTGGGGAATATCTTGTGTTGTGGAGTGTCTCAGGCCTTGTATGCGAAGACAACGACGCACTGTGCAATGTCTTGCATCTCGTAGTTTGCATTGTAGTGAAGTGTAGCGATGACTGCTCTGTCGTAGGTCATCATCCATCACTCGAGCGTGAAGGTGGCGTTATAGCAAGCCAAATACTGATCTCCTTTGTAGAACTTCATGGTGCCTTTGTACCTGCCGGCGAGTACGCCTGCCCAGCGTGTGCCGGAAACTCTGAACTGTCCCATTGGTAGCGTGTAAACACCCTGAATAACAGACAGTAACATAAAACACATGAGAGTGCTATTTTCTTACTGAAATGCTGTTTTACTTAAGTGGACATTCTTGAGTTTTTGGTTGTGGAGTTTCAGGTGCTTAAAAACTAAACTCTTCAGCAAAAAAATGTGAACAGTGAGAGGATCTGGGGAGCATATCACTTCAACAACTGTGATACTTGTACTTTAAATTCTAAACCAGCTGAATCCCACGACCACTGTCTACAAACAATTTTATGAAGATTGACCAGCTGTGCATTTTGTATGGGACAAATAAAAAAGAAAAACTGTAATATTACACATAAAANTGCATTTTGTATGGGACAAATAAAAAAGAAAAACTGTAATATTACACATAAAATGTAAACATCATAATCTCATCTCACTTTTTAACTCGTTTACAAATATGAAGCAAAATGAATGTTCACTTGCAATGAAAGAATAATTTTTGCAAGTGATATAATATGTTTACCACATCAATATGAATTATTCACTTATTTACGAGATTTAAGCCTTGTCTACAGTGGGCTCGGTCTGAGGGCACGTCCGAGGACACCTAATGCTGATTGGTGCACATGACACCTGATTTTGCAGCTTTCTGCCCCAACGTCCGAAAGTACAGTGTCTTAAGTTTATTCCCCAATTTGAACTTTGTCTCCAGACCATGTTCGTAAGTCAGTCTCAAGATGTTATAAAAAGAAGAAATGTTGTTCTGTACAAATTTTCGCGTACAAACAACATACAGTAAATAAAGAAACATCTAACATACTAACAAAATACTGTTAAGTAAAATATAATATTTGAATGATGTAAATCAACNAAGAAACATCTAACATACTAACAAAATACTGTTAAGTAAAATATAATATTTGAATGATGTAAATCAACTAATGATCAAATAAAAAATTAGCATTAGCCAGCATAAATGAACTAACTAGCAGAAAATAACTAACAACAATTTACATTCCATATCTAAATATTTTAACCTACAGGTTATTAAAATTTGAGAATAATGTTACCTCAGCAATGAATAAAAANACATTCCATATCTAAATATTTTAACCTACAGGTTATTAAAATTTGAGAATAATGTTACCTCAGCAATGAATAAAAATCACACTCATCAACCACTTTGTAAATGCTAAAAGAAAATAATTGGCGCTTATAATTTAGTGCAATGTGGTTATAGTTTTTTCAAGTTTTGTTTCAGGCATCAGATTTGTGGACAGTTACATCTTAAGTTTGGACATTTCTGCTGGCGATGTCCGCAGAGCTTGAAAATTAAGTTTAGACTGTTTCCAATCAGCTTAGAAATAATATACAAGTTGGAACCAACCTTTAATAAATTGTGAACAGTTTTATCTCTACGATGTGAAACTGAATGTCACAAATTAATATTTTGAGGTAACTGACACATCCTATCAACAAAGCAAACCTCAACATCATCCCTATTCATATTATCTAAAGGATGTACCATAAATAATTGAAGTTGTAAATTGTCTGGCAACTTTTGCTCTGTTTGACGACACTGAAGCTTTCACATTGTCACCTGTTTGTGTTGTGATCAGGAGAATGCAACATGGAGACAGTTTGAAAACTTTGTAGAATATTCAGCCGAAAAATGCCTCTTAATCAGTCAAAAATCAATTCACCTATCATTCACAATTTGATATTTCAAGAAGCACTATGCAGAAAACTTTCAAAAACAGCCGATCTTCATGTCTTCAATATTAAACTGAAGCAAGAATTCTTAAGGGTGCTGTCTACCTGTCGCCAAAATTGCATTGTAGCGTATTTGAAATCCACATTATTTTATGAAATAACATGGTGTGTTCCTGTTATATGATTATATAAAAAGGAAATACACTTCAGATGAGGGGTAAATAACATACTAAAGATGTTGTGCACATTAGAAATATTATTCCAGAGTCCTCCAACGTAGCTTAAAATTTATTTTTCACACTGCTGTTCAAAATATACTGTTCGGAAACATGCAAAACTTAATTTTGTAATTAAATTTAATTTAGCTGTTTGTTTTCCACTAATATAGTTACTGGGTCATTGCTCACAGTCCTATAGGTACACGCAGCATGATGAGAACACTGCATGCAGTCCAGGGTCTTGCTTCTGTGCCCAAGTGCACNCATTCCATATCTAAATATTTTAACCTACAGGTTATTAAAATTTGAGAATAATGTTACCTCAGCAATGAATAAAAACCACACTCATTAACCACTTTGCAAATGCTAAAAGAAAATAATTAGTGCAATATGGTTATAGTTTTTTCAAGTTTTGTTTCAGGCATCAGATTTGTGGACAGTTACATCTTAAGTTTGGACATTTCTGCTGGCGATGTCCGCAGAGCTTGAAAATTAAGTTTAGACTGTTTCCAATCAGCTTAGAAATAATATACAAGTTGGAACCAACCTTTAATAAATTGTGAACAGTTTTATCTCTACGATGTGAAACTGAATGTCACAAATTAATATTTTGAGGTAACTGACACATCCTATCAACAAAGCAAACCTCAACATCATCCCTATTCATATTATCTAAAGGATGTACCATAAATAATTCAAGTTGTAAATTGTCTGGCAACTTTTGCTCTGTTTGACGACACTGAAGCTTTCACATTGTCACCTGTTTGTGTTGTGATCAGGAGAATGCGACATGGAGACAGTTTGAAAACTTTGTAGAATATTCAGCCGAAAAATGCCTCTTAATCAGTCAAAAATCAATTCACCTATCATTCACAATTTGATATTTCAAGAAGCACTATGCAGAAAACTTTCAAAAACAGCCGATCTTCATGTCTTCAATATTAAACTGAAGCAAGAATTCTTAAGGGCGCTGTCTACCTGTCGCCTGAATTGCATTGTAGCGTATTTGAAATCCACATTATTTTATGAAATAACATGATGTGTTCCTGTTATATGATTATATAAAAAGGAAATACACTTCAGATGAGGGGTAAATAACATACTAAAGATGTTGTGCACATTAGAAATATTATTCCAGAGTCCTCCAACGTAGCTTAAAACTGATTTTTCACACTGCTGTTCAAAATATACTGTTCGGAAACATGCAAAACTTAATTTTGTAATTAAATTTAATTTTGCTGTATATTTTCCACTAATATAGTTACTGGGTCATTGCTCACAGTTCTATAGGTACACGCAGCATGATGAGAACACTGCATGCAGTCCAGGGTCTTGCTTCTGTGCCCAAGTGCACAAAACATCTCCAGGTAGGCTGTGCCATTGATGGGTACATCAATACAAAATTATCACACTTCGGGCACAGAAAACCCTAAAGCAATTCATGAGAAGCCATTGCATCCATGAAAAGCCGCTGTTTGGTTCAAACTTTAGGCTGGAGGGGTGCGATTGAGCCATACTTTTTTTGAGAGCGCTACCTGAAATGTAGTAACAGTGAATGGCAAAGCAAATGTTATTGCAGTAATATGACAGGTGTATGGTATGGATACGGTGGACATGCAGTTCCGACAGGAAAGCACAAACTGTCACGCAGAATGCAAAACAACTGATTGTTGGAAGAGAAATTTCTTGCCTGTTCTTACGAAATGGTGATGTGAACTTGCCACCTAGACCTCGTGATTTAAAACTACAACTTCTTTAGATGTTTGTGAAACATCATGTTTAACAAACAATAAATAATTTCTGAGCTCAAGGCAGATATTTGACATGATATTGGTCGAACTGACGCGCAAATGTACTGGAAAACATTGAAAATTTTGTTGAGGAAGTGTTTGTCAGCAAGGTTTTGGAGGACACACTTCTGATATTGTTTTCCACTATTAGCCACATCATGCATAAAATAACATTAATATTTTAATACATGACGATTTTCTTACAAAATTAAATTTTGTGATTTTTTTGGGACGTCCTATATAGAATAGTGCTGTAATGAGACAAACTAATTTTTATGATAACTATTTCAATAATTTCCTCCCTTAAAAATGACTATTCTCCACACTATAAAATACTACAAATAGAGAACAGAATATAACCATAGTTCACAATACATATAAGCTATAAGCACCAGTTGGGATTTCATTTTGGAAGGGAACTTGACAGAATACTTATTACTTTGCATCAAATAATTTTTAATTTCTAAATAATTTATCAAAAACAACAGAAGACCAAGATACTGACACACTTCTAGAAACCTGCCCTTGTTGTTTAACAGTTTTTTTTCCCACATTAGCTTCCACAACTCCAAAGGCTGTCTTGAGAGCAAGCGATGCGTGTTTGTGGAGGTGAAATTTACAGGGATGAAGCCCCCTCCTTAAGTTTTTGTGTTGAGTTCTGGGAGAAAAGGAAGTTAAACTTAAACCCAGAGGCATTGCCGGTCTTCTAGTTTGTATATTGTGACCAAAATTACAGTCTTTCTATTCTGGTAAAATGTAGGATTAAACGTGGAGAACGTGAATATACAGTTATTTTGCATCTTCTCACATTCTGATTATATCAGACTGAGTACTAATTACAGAAACTAACATGAGTACACTTAAACTAAACTCATTACATCTTTGTACATGTTGAAAACGCTAGATCATTACCTCAAGGCAACAACACAGTCCACAAAAGCGGTTTATCATGAAAACCCAAAAATGTATCTATTGTTTATTACTAAACGTTGCAAAAGTTATTCCAAAAAAAATATTTTGACTGTGTCATGCAAATGTAAGGTACTTTCACTTGTTACCTCCTCGATGGGACAGTGGCATGGCACATCATGCTCGTCCAACAAGGGAATGCACTCCACATCTGGCGACATTGCGTAGCTGCACAGGTCATCAAAGTCGCAGGATCCAAAGTCCTTGATACAAGGAACAGGAACCCATACACCCAGAAGTTTTCGTTTCATTGACACGGAGGCCTGCAGCACATAAACAGACATTTAAAAGTTATGAAGAAATATATCATTTGGTCAAGAATTCCTCTGCATAGCAAACTTGTGTACTCAAATTTTCTTGAATGATGAACATCACATGCAATCTGGGTTGTAAATTTTATACATTGCACAATTATGAATACATTTCAAACTAAACAAATGTGAAAGGAAGAAAGATTGAAAGTAGTGAAAAGAAATTATAGCTTATAGTGCTGGGATAAATATGTGTGAGGCTTTCAACACTTAAGCGTAATAGATTTGATTTCAGTGGTGGTCCAACAAGAGTAAAATTAGGATTTGTGCGTTCTGCAAGAATGGTCATAATTTTTTAATTGTATTCTTAAGTGTCATTATTTTTTACACAATCTAAGTGCACTAAAACTAGCAGCCCTAAATATAAGCTTCACAGTTTTTAGCCTACTTTCCGATGGAAGGATAGGCTTATGCAATTACCCAAATGTCTGTCTCGAATGTATGTCCCCCATAATAACTTTTAAATTCGCTCACCAAATTCCATCGTCAAACTCAGTCCACATATATTACTTAGTAAAATCATCCAACTTTAATAGTCTCAATTGCGCCAGACACTTATTTTCAAAATTGTGGCAATTTTAATATTGGGAGCACTATGTTACATTTTGAGCACTATGTTATTTTGAAAACCCTTTAATCGATTTGAACCAATTTGAGTACGTTGACAGCTCATGATATAAGAATTTAATTTACAAAGAGATACTGTTACTAGTCTGCCATTTTGGAAGATAGCACAACATGAAGAAATAAAGCTTTTAAGTTATATATCGGGGAACTACACAAACAATTCCTGCCAAATTTGAAATAGAAGTAGTAATATTTTAGGCCGTGATAAAATATGCAGTTTAAATGGCTAGGGCACTTATTTTTAAAATAGCGTCCGTATAATTATTTTAGGTTTTTCTGCTTTATCTGCCACACTGTTTGACCAATTTTAACCAAATTTGATAAGTTGAAAGTATGTATTACAAGAAGAATCAAATGTGTCAATACATATATTTGTAGAGGCCTTGGAATGTTGCGATTTGAAATGTGTTATGCAGCGATAAATTGGAAACCACTTGCGATAGGGCAACGCAAATTGGCATACAGGCAAAAGTTTACAGGGAAGATTACCGCACAAAACGGCATTATGGAGAGTATACCCCTTCATACATTAAATAAAGGTTGGCACCCTCCAGTTGCTTAGAACCTTGTAATCCTGCGCTTGAAGCTATTTGACATGACATGTTATAAATCAGCATTAAACAAAGTTGCCTTGGCATTATCCGTTAATCCCTACCGTTTCCTGAGAAAACACTTGTAGAGTTGAAAAGCATATTAATGTTTACCTGGGAGGTAGGCAGCCTGTAACACTTTCGTGCAGGACATGCGAACTGATCCTTTGGTTAATGTCCTTGACCTAAGACAACAGATTTATAAGATTGTGGATGGCTGAGAAGTTACTGTGGGCAAGTGCCCCATTTCATTGGTTCATGCTATCGTACCAAGCGGCAACGAGGTTGCCTGCCTGCTAGCATTGCGGTGGTAGTTAACACAGCAGACAGTTGATCACGACGTGTGTGACGGTGTGTAGTATTGAGGAACTGACGGACATACATCCCACGTATGGTGAAATGATGNGAAGTTACTGTGGGCAAGTGCCCCATTTCATTGGTTCATGCTATCGTACCAAGCGGCAACGAGGTTGCCTGCCTGCCTGCTAGCATCGCGGTGGTAGTTAACACAGCAGACAGTTGATCACGACGTGTGTGACGGTGTGTAGTATTGAGCAACTGACGGACATACATCCCACGTATGGTGAAATGATGTGAAATGCAGCAGCTGCGCGTCGTCGATACGCCGAAACGTTTCCAGCTCGACATTCGCCAGTTGGACATGCATTCACTTCAGTTCATCGGCGTATGAAGGACGGCCTGCCACGACTACTTGAAGATGTTCCACTGAATGTAGGAGAAGACATGTGGTACATGCACGATGGTGCACCAGCACACTTCAGCCGCACAGCAAGGCAGTACATAGATGCCCGGGACCCAGCCGAGGTGGGCCAGTGGGTTGAACATCCAGATTACCGAACCTATACCCAGTCGACTTCTACTTGGGGGTCACTTGAAGGCACAAGTGTATGCAACTGACGTGGACAAAGTGGAGGATCTCTAGCAATGTATTCAAGATACATGCCGTACCGTACAGGCTAATCCCGGTATGTTGCAGCATGTGCGCCAGTCATATGAACATCGCATTCGTCATGTATGGAGATGGGTGGCTCACACTTCGACCATGTAAACTCTTCGCACTCGAAATAAATCACTGATACTTGGAACCGGTGTTACTGTCTTTTTTATTACCCCTCACTACCACCATTTAGTAATGGGTCAATTACATGCATTAGGACGAAAAAAATGAACCAGGTTGTCAGTTAGTATGTCTTGGACCATAGTGACTGAAACAGGCTGCATACTTCCCAGGCAACTATTAATCTGCCGTCCAGCCAAAAATGTGATTTTTGCTTTAACGGTCGGGATTAGCAGATACTACCGAAAGGAAATTTTTATTGCATTTTGCATGCTGATTACTAACATGTCATATCAAATTGCTTCAAGCGCAGGGTTACAAAATCCTAAGCAATTCGAGGGTGGCAAACCCTATTTAATGTATGAAGATGTGTACTCTCCGTAATGCAGTTATGTGTGGCAATCTACCCTGTAAACTTTTGCCTGTATGCCAATTTTCGTTGCTTAATCGCAAGTATTTTCCAATTTATTGTTGTATAACACATTTCCTATCGCAACGTTCCAGGGCTTCTACGACCCTAAGAAATCACTTTAGACCCTATGTAGTATACATGTTCCCCCATTTATTTGTCCTAAGGATTCAGCTCACGCCGGGTAAGCATACATTGACAACTCAGCCTGTTTACATATATATACACACACATATATATATATATATATATATATATATATATATATATATATATGTACACACATCAGGACTGAGTGTTAATTTCGGGAGATGATTCCTTATGAGAAGATCAAATTTGAAATTACATTTCATCAAATATTTACGAAACCATTTGAGATTTAGGAAAGTAATTTCGAACAGTGTTACAGGAAAAAGATACCTTCAACCTGTCATGTGGTTGTACTAGTGGTTCATCGCCCTTTTATGGCCGTTGCCTTCAAGACACTGAGATGTAATCCACGTTTACATTCGGTATGTTAATCAAAATGTGAAAAGAAACAAACAGGGTCGTATTGTCGGCACTCGCTAAGGCTACCTATTTTCGCGATATGAACATTTATATCTTTAAAGGTGTGCGTAAGAATGCCTGAGAGGTATGCAAGCTGACCTACAGCGTATCATAAGAATCAGGCGTTGCCTACACGTAGGTACCAGCAGGCATGGGCATGCCTTGTTACTGATTTGGGATGTATGTCAATAAGTCACCACATAGGTGAAGGGCTGTCGTTCAACACTGAGGACATGGTTCATCTAAAAAAATTTGCCTTCGCAATAATATGGATGGTAATATATACTTAACATGCAGCCTGTGATCATGAAGGACTGTGATGCAACAAAGGTTAACAAGAATGCGCAAATGACCACAAAACTGGGAACTTTTCTGCTGCCGCTGCATACACAACATTTTTCCATACGTTAAAACAATAACACTGAGCTCCGCATTACTCCACTCCATCACGAGTACTGCGTCGCGTTGCGTACAAGAGTCAGCTCGACTCTACATGTATATATATACTACAATAAGTAATAGGCCCGCAGGTCTAATGGGGTGCTGCCTTGGCGCACATCATAACCACTTGTTAGCCAGAATGTTGACGTGATGTTAGCATCGGGCAACAAACTGTTCTCTCGGTCTGCCTAACAGATAATGGTGGTACATCTTTTAACTATCACAAGCCATACGTAAATTGAATACAATTTTGTCTGACAAGTGGCAAGTGCTTGCACCATAATGTTGTAACACTTGAAGAAATAAGACAGTGTGCTAAACTTTGTGGTGTTGTGATACCTAACTTAATAAATGTCAATATTATCTCGATAACATGATTGAAGCGAATGTAGTTACATGCCTATAGGTACATTATGGACGCGTGCTTTCATTACAAACATTACAATTACGGGGACGTTTTGTCAGTATCGATTCATAATTTGATGATGCAATGATTGTAATCCACGCAATACACGACTCTGTTCTCATTGCTTTATTAAACTCTACTCCTCTGTGCTAACTAATCGACATACATTCTAAATCATTAACAAGGCATGTCCATGCCTGCTGGTACCTATGTATGTGTGGACAACGCCTGATTATTACGCTACACTATGTCAGTTTGCATATCCTTCAGGCATTATTGTGCACACCTTTAAACATACAAATGCATACATCACGAAAACGGTTAGCATTAGAGAGTGCCGACAAAACAGCCTGTTTTGTTGCTTTTCACATTCTCATTAACATAGCGTATGTAAACGTGCATTGTATCTCAGTATTTCGAATGTCACTGTCAAAAAATGGTGCTGAACCCCAAGTACGTTGCGAAGGGAGGATGATATTACCACCACATTCATAACAGGTTAAATACCACCCTTTCCTGTAACGCTGTTCAAAATTATATTGCATAATCTCAAATGTATTCGGAAATATTTAACAAAATTTAATTTCAAATTTTATTTTCAGTGGCACGTAGCGTATCGAAAAATACCTTAATACATTTCCGCTTTGTTTCTCATAAGGAATCACCTCCCGAAATCAACACACTCAGTCCTGACTCATTCTGTATATAAATTATACAGATAGATATTCGTAATTAATTCTTTATATTATGTTATGTAACAATGTGTTGCAAACAAATAATTTTGAATGTTGTGTTAAAGAAAATATTTTGGCATCTTGCCCCCAAACATTGTTTGTAAAACATACAAATTTTTTTACTGAATAGCAACTGCTTGTTTACATTTCATAGCTTTAAAAAATAAAAAAATTGTGTAGTATGTACACTTTAGGTCATATGATTGATTGCCTTTTTGGTTGTCCAGAATGACACAGGGACAAAAGGCCTGAATATATACAAGAAACAATAAAATCAATACTAGAAGGGTACACACAATTTTCACACTACAGCAATGTTTTGTAACAGCGTATGGTGCACAATAGTGATATATGTGTGTGCACCTTTATGGGAGAGCTCAACTCCACGAAGTTGCGCATCGACCCAGAGATGAGCAGGTCACCCTCGTCTGTGGTGCGGACAGCCACGTCCCAGAACTCGATGGGATCATCGCCGGGAGCCTGGCTACAGCTGTTGAATGTCAACTCACCGATCAACACCTTCCTCTGCAATCAAAGCATTTCAACATTTGTTGAGTGGTTTTGCAATGCAGAGTTATTTATATTTTTACTATATAACACATCATGTACACACATTTATAAATAACATGATAATACATTAGTTTCTAAGAGAGACTCTTTTCTAGCCTAATCCTAAAAACACGAAAAGTCACTTTTGCCCCTTCTGAAGGCGTATTTTTATTACTTGGAATAACAGTTTCTTAAAACAGAGCAGCCATAAAAAAGCAAATGAATGTAAGTAGGCCCATGATTCTTATGTGGACAACGTTATTTTTAGCTGTAGATTGCACAAAAAGACCCTAGACAATAGTCAAGCTGTACCATTAACTTCATGTAACCTGTAGTTCACCTCATTCTGTTCTAGCCACTTGTTATCATCTGAATTAAAAAAGTTGGCTTTACATGAACTGGAAATTGTGAAGAAACATGAATTCTTACCTCACCAAGTGGCATGAATACCTTCCTAAGTGTACAACAGTGGTGGAGCCACAAATTTCTAAAGGGAGGGGGGCTACATTGACATCAGCCGTGCTGTTACATGTGTTAATTATTAAAACTACTAGGAAGAAAATTACTTAGCATTGTTTTTAAATGGATTATACTTTACAGCAATTTCATGTCTTTATTACCATTAAAATTTTAGTAATAATTTTAATATTAATTTTTGACAACTTTAGGTACGAAGAGGGGTTACAGTGATCCATATCCACCCGCTGACACTACGCCCCTCGCAGAAAGAGCAAGAAAGAGAATCTCTTGCGGGCATCTGGACGCTGTGTGAAGGTCGACAATTGTACAGGGTAACAACACAGCAACAGTCACCACCCAGAAGCTAAACACACTGAATGCAGTGCATTTCAGACTTGACAATGTAATGTCCTCAAAGCTGCGGGAAAGTGCCGCCCAGGCTTCTATTGTGCTTGGCCCATCACATTACCAGGCAGACAGAGACTATATATACATTCTATATTAGGTATGTTACATCACATTCATTGCATTGTAATATCTTACAACTACAAAGCATATTAAAAAACAAAACAAAAATAAATTGTTTGTCATCAGATGTGTTTGGTGGCACTTGCTTTTATACACTCATAAGATTGCAGGTTTAATCCCAACCTGTTGTGAAGAGAGGTTATATATTGTATACAAGATGGAACTGAACTCTACCGACAAACTTCGGCAGGTGATTCCTCGTCGAAAAATAGGTCGAAAATATATACACGGCATATAGCCAAAGTCTATTCCGAAGGGGTGAAAACCGCCCTTGAAAGTGTAGTTGAAGCAAATGTTTTTTGCTTGTAACACAGCGAAAATGAACAGTAAATATCTGAGTTTCTGGATACAGCATTATTAAACGACAAAGTACAGAGCACAAAAATATGGGCTCCAATATCAACCCTCATCCATGAAAAGTAAAGGGTTGACAACACATTCGTGCAAATAAAAATGTAACGGTATAACTTTTATCTTGTTTCCGGATTTGTTATCTACCGTACATGTCGAACAATAATTCCGTCTTGTGTTTTTAAGCTAAACGCCGCCGTTTTCGAGGAATTAATTCATAACACTCCAACAAATCTCAACGTCTGGCACATCGCAACACATTTGCTGTTGGCGCATTATGTTGCGGTTTTAAATGACACCATATATTGTTGGAACAAGTCGTGTGCCACGTGTTATCCATACCCACCCCTACAAACCATCGCTGATATGCAAGTAGGTCCCGTGGTGGCGCAGTGGCCAGACTGTTCGCCTCCAACCACGGCCAATCGGACTCGATTCCCGGCGGGGTCGACACGAATTTTCGTACCTGGGAAACGTGAGAGACGTTGCCATGGGGCAGTGGGTTTTTTTTTTCACAGGGCGCACCAATTTCACTGCCATGTAATTTCCATCTCCACCACCACGTGATCTTCATTGGCATGAATTAATTTCTCGAAAACTGCAGCGTTTAACTTAAAAACACGACGGAATGTTTGTTCATCATGTACGGTAGAGTACAATTCCGCAGGAAAAAACACGTAGAGTGATACAGTTACATTTTTATTTGCACAAATGTGGTGCCAACCCCTCCCTTTTCATGGATAGGGGTTGATATTGAGACCCATATCTTTGTGATTTGTACTTCGTCATTTAATAATGCAGAATCCAGAAACTCTGACATTTATCGTTCATTCTGGCTGTGTTACTAGCAAAAAAAAAAAAAAACCACCTGCTTCAACTAAGAGCGTTACACCCCTTCGGAATAGACTTAGGATATAGGTCGTGTATATATTTTTAACCTATTTTTTGATGAGGAATTACCTGCCGAAGTTTTTCGGGAGATTTCGGTTCCACCCTGTATATAAGATGTTTCAGAAGTGATGGTCAAACATGTAGGGATGAGACGTACAAATGAAGATACCTTTTCTAGGTCTAGCAAACATGGATTCGGAAATTAACAATTTACGAGATTATGGCATTTGCGTGCTGGTTGGGCCGCCAGTGAACTCCGAGCGTCTGGATAATGTACTGCGGCAATGTTGTGTTTACAATGGCAACGGACATGGCTCGTTGACAATACAGCAGACATTGCCACACCTGAAGAGTTGCAGCATAGGATTGTACAGGCTTTCCCGTAAACGAAGATTGACTCCGGATTGCTAAAGCGCATTCGCGAAACTTCGCGGATACGNTTCCCGTAAACGAAGATTGACTCCGGATTGCTAAAGCGCATTCGCGAAACTTCGCGGATACGACTAGACAGATGCATTCAAGTGCATGGTCAGCATTTTGAACACCTACAGTAAACTTCTTCAGTTAACATGTTCATACTGCGCTATACCTTGTGTATCCACAGACGACTAGACAGATGCATTCAAGTGCATGGTCAGCATTTTGAACACCTACAGTAAACTTCTTCAGTTAACATGTTCATACTGCGCTATACCTTGTGTATAAACATACGACTAGACAGATGCATTCAAGTGCATGGTCAGCATTTTGAACACCTACAGTAAACTTCTTCAGTTAACATGTTCATACTGCGCTATACCTTGTGTATCCACAGACGACTAGACAGATGCATTCAAGTGCATGGTCAGCATTTTGAACACCTACAGTAAACTTCTTCAGTTAACATGTTCATACTGCGCTATACCTTGTGTATAAACATACGACTAGACAGATGCATTCAAGTGCATGGTCAGCATTTTGAACACCTACAGTAAACTTCTTCAGTTAACATGTTCGTACTGCGCTATACCTTGGTTATCCACAGACTTCGCTGTTGTTCAACCCAAACCATTGCTTTTGTGTATGTCCAATCACATTTCTGAGGTGCTGAAGCCACGATTATGCCTCGTGATTTATACATTAAATCAAAGTGCCACTGGTTTTGTTGGCATTCGTACTTGGTATTCAGCCAGCCCCAACCAGCACAAAACTGGTATTATCTCGTAAACGGTTACTTTTCGGACCCATGTATACTGGACCTTTTTTGCTTCTCTTCATTTGTACGTCTCATCCCTACGTTTTTGACCATCACTTCTGAAACAGACTTTGGTAGGAGATTCCTCATCAACAAATAGCTATAAAATCCATCTATAACGAAAAGCTCAAGTCAATTCCTTGAAAGTGTAGTAGAAGCATTTTTTTTTTTGCCAGTGACACAGACGGAATGAAAGATAAATGTCTGAATATCTGGATAACGATTATCGAATGATGAAGTACAGTACATAACGAATTAGTTGTAGTGTCAACCTCCTTCCATAATAACGGATGTGTTGGAATCCCATTTATGCATTTCAAAATGTAACAGTTCAATATTGTCTTGTTTCCTGTGGCTTAGTATTCTACTGTATATGGTGAACAAGAAAGGTCATCTTGTGTTTTACGCTAAATGCCACAGTTTTTGAGAAATTACTGCATAATTTTCGAACAATGAATCACATGTGACACATAGCAACACATTATTTGCAGTGGGTTGCATGGTAGTGCTGTGATGGCGGAACAAGTTGTCTCCTATGTTATCCAAACTGACCCCAACGAACTATTCCTGAAAGTCAAGTATAGAGGCTGCTGTGGCATAGTGGCAGACTTCTCGCCTCCCATACAGTGAACCAGGCTCAATTTAAGAGAGGGTCGACCCGAATTTTCGCATGTGGAAAACATGGCAGACGTTGCTATTGGGCAGTGGATTTTCTCGGGGTACTTCCGTTTCTACACCATTTCATTCTACCATTACTCCATCTCTACCCCATTAAGCCACCATCGGTGCTGAAGACCTCTACTGTTAAACGCCACCAAAATCTATCAATGAAATGCAAATGTGCAGTTTTAACAATATTCTTTCAAGAAAGAAACATTGCGCTGTCTACAAGTGACGCCGAGTGTAGTTGCGTAACTTGCAGAACATTTGAAGGTTCTTTGTTGTACAGCATCGCACGATGTCACACACGTCCGTTCATAACATATACTGCGGCCTAGAAAACTACATGCCGAACATTTTCACCCCTTCAACAGTCTGTTGGAGGTTTGAAAGGCCACATCATGCAACGATATTCGTGGCCAGAGTCGGCAGATATGCATCTCGCATATGGGGAAGCTCGGGGTGACGGGAGGGAGACTTGCAGCATTTGCCAGAACTGGCATCCGAATCGTCATCCGCACCGCACAAAAGTGAATAGGCCGAGGTTGCCCAAACAACTGGCCACCTAGGTCACCGGACTTACACCCACTGACATTTCAATTGTGGGGCGACGTTAAGAGCCTGGTAACCAGACTCCAGCACAACACAGCGATGACCTGTGTCCAAGAACACGGGAAGCTTGCGATATCAGCTCCGTGGTTTGTTGCGGAGAGTTCAAACATTAATTATGTGTCGTTGCCATCTCTGCAATGACGTTGGTAGTCGTCATCTCGAACAGTTCCTGCAAGGGAGTTTGACTGTAAGTTGATGAACAACTGTTCATATTTCTTTCAACCCATTTCTAAATTACACTATTCAATTAAACTACATCAACTAAGGGTCAGTTTTTACTTTCTGAAATAACAGTGTAACTTTAAGGCATGAGGATATTTTTGAAACTGCACATTTACATTTCCGTGATAGTGAGATAGTTTGACGGTGGAGGTCTCCAGTGCCGATTGGAGCCACGTTAGTGTAGTGGTCAGGCAACTCGCCTCCCATCTAGACGAACCCGACTCGATTCCCGGCGGGGTCGCTCCCGGATTTCCACACGTAGGAATAGTCCCGGACGATGCCGCTGGTCGGCGGGTTTTCTCGGAGGTCTCCCGTTTTCTCCTCCCTTGCATTCCAGCACTGCTCCACACTCACCTCACTAAACCTTCATCGGCTCTCCAGACCTCGGTGTTAAGTGCCGCCCAAATCTCTCCACTCACTCACCCTCCGAGAATCGAGACTGATTCGTTGCAAGGCGAGCAGTCTGGCCGCTACGCCACTGCGGCCCCATACTTACATTTTAGCGACGACTCACAACTTATTCCGCCACTGCATGGTCTCATTTAACACACAGCAATCATGCACCTACTGCCAATGAGTTGCTATGTGCCAGATATTGCGGTTTATTGCGTGATAACACAAGACGGTCTTTTTGTTCATCATGTACCGTAGATGACTAATTCGCAGGAGACGACAAAAAAATATTAGAGAGTTACATTTTTAAATGCACAAATGGGATTCCAACCCATTCGTTTTTATGAAAGGGGGTTGATATCCGTGCCCAAATTGTTATGGTTTGCACTTTGACATTCAATAATGAATTATCCAGAGACTCGGAAATTTCTCTTTCATTCTGGCTGTGTTACTAGAAGAAAAAAAAACAGCTTCAGCTACACATTCAAGGGTCGTTACACCCTTCCGGAGTAGACTTATATTTATTTTTTGATGAGGAGTCACTTTATGGAATATTTCGGTGCTAGATGCGGAACTTCTTCAACTTAGAAGGGGCTCACCTTAGGCGCCCTCCTAGAGGAAATAGCAAACCTTTAGAAGCCCCCCTAAAGAAATGTTTGCTTTTCTCTTAAATTTCATTTCGATATGATCAAAACCTTAATTACATGTTGCATAAAAGATAGAGGAATGTCTATAACCCAGAAGCGAGGATGTATACAATTATCAGAAGTGCATTATAACCATTCATTAGAGGCTGTATATGAAATAACTCATCTCGGTGAACAAAAACAACTTGGGTGCTTATTTACTGCCGTTATAGTACCCTTTAATTAATTTCTAGAGGGCCAATGTATGCCCTTTCCACCCGCTCCCCTAGTTGTTACGTCAACGGGAAAGCATTCGTACGCCAGCCACACGCGGCTGTACGCGCACAAGCGCTCGTCGAGCGTCGAGCAGGCTGTTAGACGGAGACCTGCTGTGAGAGTCTTTCGCAATAAACCTAAGTGTTAACAAGAAAACAGTTCAACAAATGCGAAGGCTCTCCCTCAACTGGCGTCGTGACGCACTCGACCGCGGCTGGTGACAGCCAGCCTTCCTTATATCCGAGGTCGTTGTGCAATCTATTAGATTAGCCGGCAGTGGGCATGCTTATACAATCACCTAGAGAAAAACAAGTGAGGACACTGCGAGAAGGGTCGACCCACCATCACTCCCCCGTCTTGCCCAAAAAAAATCAACCTAATATATATGTATGACATCACTTTAAATTCCATACGTTTACATCGCCTACAATAGAACTACTTTCTTGCCAAATTTGGCAAGAATTTGTTGAGAAATTTTCGAGATATTACGTAGGTATAGGCTTTATTTTTGAATGTCGTGCTATCTTCCAAAATGGCAGGCTAACACCAATATCCGTCTTCAAAGTTAATTTTTACATGATGCACTGCCAACATAAAAAATTGGTTTAAATGGGTTAAATGGTTCCCGATATATGGCATCACCGTAAAATTTAAAATGGCCGGTATTTTGAAAGTAGGCACCCGGCGTAGCCTAAATGTGACACCACCGTACAAGTCATTTGTGAGAGTGTTTACGTTACAATGCAAAATTAACTAAGAAACGCACACAGATCAAAGAAACGTTTTCATTTGTAGAATTTTTATTTACAACAAAATAAATACTATTAAATATTTATCTTCCATTTAAACACGTATTATTAATTTTGCTTTGATTTGACCGTGTATCGTTATGCCTTTTGAACGCCTCTGATGTCCCATTTCCCTGTGTCCCTTCGTGTCCCATAGTTACTTATATTTTTTATAATTTTGTATCTTGGTTAATTGTCTCACAGAAGAAGATGACTGTTCTATCCAGAAAACGTGCGAAAAACATAGTCTTGAACAAAGACATTAAGGGCACTGCCTACCGGCTGACAGCTGCGAAATTTAAATAGGGAATCCAATGTTAAGGAAGTTTCACCTCAGTGCGTTAATTTTAAAGATAGGTGTTTCAAAAAATACGTATTCTTCTCGAATTTTTTTAGGAGAAGTTCCCTACAGTGGAGATGTTTCCATAGCATGTATAACCTGTTTGCAAGAAATTTTTAAAATTTATGTTTTATAGAAAAGTGCATACTGTCTAT
>NQII01001861.1:337998-379103 GCA_002778355.1 Clitarchus hookeri
CCCCCCCATGGAAGTGTCCTGTGAAGGTTTTAAAGCCGTAATTAAACAACGCAAGTACTGTTTGGAATATTTATTTAATTTGATTACCTCAATATCTACTGTTTCCTAAAACTATGAGTAAAGAGAGCCCTCCTCCTATGCCACGAATCTAAAAAACTTGTAGTCCATTCATGGTTACTTTCAACTTTTCTGTAGCCCTGCTTAGGTTCTATTTTCAGGCTATTCCTCCACCTGATGTAAACAAATCTTAACCAAATCTAGAAAATTACACCAAAGGGACTACAAACCGCATTGGTGCACACTTAGTTCTGTAATAATTTTCATGAGAACTATTTCTTACTAGACTTTACCAACACACCTATAAATGAAGTATTGTGATTCATAGATAAAATATAAGTAAAAGTTCAAGTTATCCAAAAATAAGATACTTTTATCTTAATAGAAGTATGAAACGCTTGCAATTCAAGACATATTAAGTAAACAACCAAACACGTCATGCATGGTTCGGTTCAAAAAGTGTGAATATACCGCGAATAAACTAGAAATAAGTGTGTATTGAAGCCATAACACAGTGAAAGGATGCTTCAACCACACACCTTGTTACGTTCTCCTGACGGAGGGGTGTAGTGATACGTTCTGCTGACGGAGGGGTGTAGTGTTACGTTCTGCTGACGGAGGGGTGTAGTGTGTACGTTCTGCTGACGGAGGGGTGTAGTGTTACGTTCTGCTGACGGAGGGGTGTAGTGTTCCGTTCTTCTGACGGAGGGGTGTAGTGTTACGTTCTGCTGACGGAGGGGTGTAGTGTTACGTTCTGCTGACGGAGGGGTGTAGTGTTACGTTCTGCTGACGGAGGGGTGTAGTGTTACGTTCTGCTGACGGAGGGGTGTAGTGTTACGTTCTGCTGACGGAGGGGTGTAGTGTTACGTTCTGCTGACGGAGGGGTGTAGTGTTACGTTCTGCTGACGGAGGGGTGTAGTGTTACGTTCTGCTGACGGAGGGGTGTAGTGTTACGTTCTGCTGACGGAGGGGTGTAGTGTTACGTTCTGCTGACGGAGGGGTGTAGTGTTACGTTCTGCTGACGGAGGGGTGTAGTGTTTCGTTCTGCTGACGGAGGGGTGTAGTGTTACGTTCTGCTGACGGAGGGGTGTAGTGTTACGTTCTGCTGACGGAGGGGTGTAGTGTTACGTTCTGCTGACGGAGGGGTGTAGTGTTACGTTCTGCTGACGGAGGGGTGCAGTGTTACGTTCTGCTGACGGAGGGGTGTAGTGTTACGTTCTGCTGACGGAGGGGTGCAGTGTTACGTTCTCCTGCCAGAGGGGATGTAGTGTTACATTCTGCTGACGGAGGGGTGTAGAGTTACGTGGAGGGAACATCACGCGCCGTGACTCCTGTGCGCTGTCTGCGCCATCCAAGGCACTCTGTTCCGAGTGTCTTATTGTTTTGTTAAGCACGCGTCCCTCCTTTGCGTGCGCTATCTGAAGGCCTTCGTGTTGGCCTTGTCACGCGATAAAAAAAAAGCAAGGTTATTGTGTTTAAAGGTTGCCCTCGAAGACACGTGATGGTGTGAAATATATCTTCGAAACACGTAAAGCGTGTTAAATTATATCGGCTCCTGTTATTAATGTTTCTAAAAAAAAAAGTGTTAAGATCAGCAATGGTTATTATCAAAGTTGCTATGTGATCAGTTTCATTTCTAAACAAACCGCATCATAACAGTGTGTTTCCACTAACTCTTAAGTAAATAAAGGTGCTTGTTATTCTTGTCATTGTTCCAGAAGGCGCTAAATACTGTTACGACCTCGGCAAACACAAACTGTGGGTGAACTACACTGCAAAAAAATGGTGTAATTTTACACTAAATGTATGTGGCAGCAGTGTCTCCACTGATGTCGGTGTAATTTTACACCTACATATGTCAATGTTTTTTTATTCTACATCTTTGTAAATTTATTCTACAAACTTGTAAAATAACATGTACATTGTACAACTAATTTTACATAGAAAGGTGTAAAATTACTATTACTATGTAGCACAAAATAAACTGCAACATTCGTGTTTTATTTTCTCCACTGCAAGAAAATCTATACAGACTTCGCAATTGTAATTTCACCACTGAGTATGTGTCTTTATTCACTTACAAAATAGTACAATCGCATATTCACTGTAATTGTAATTACTTAATATCAGTATATTTTCATTGCTTTACTAAGCAAGTTTACCGTCAGCATATGTTCGTTGACAACTGCGTCATGTTATTTTATATAGTTTGTATGTGTGATTTTACAATTTTCATGTTATTTTACTTTGTTAAGCCAACATATTCAATCAGCGGGAGTAAAGATTTGCTTTTGAATACACAAAAAGGAGTCCGTAGTAGTTCCACTCCCTACCGCTAGATTGCATGTCTTCAATAAATACTGGTAGTTATATTTAAATTCCTAGGAACATTAGTGTAAAATTACAAAGACTCTACTTGTTTTAGCAAATCACATATAAAAATGTAAAATTACCGAAATTTGTATGTTTAAATATACGCTCACAAATACTCAAGAATGCAATGCAAGTTTATACACACGGTAATTTTAAAATTACACAATGGAAGATGTACAATTACACTGACATTTGAGTGTTCATACAACGACCATGAAGCAGTAAAAATATTAAACTTAAGGACAACTTTTGTTGGGCAGTTTAACTTCATTAATGTAAATAAATATTTTGGACGGGACTCAAAACAACCCGGTCCCAAAAAAAATAATATTTAATACAGCAAGGGGGCGTGTTTTTACACATACTTTAAGATGTGTAAATTAACACCAACATTATGTGTATTAAGCCATACATCCATGCATTTTCCCCAAATACTTTTAGTAATCTCTGAATTATTAGAAACGTTTATGTAAAATTACACGTACTGTACTTGTTTTTACAAGTTACACATACAAAATGTAAAATTACAAATTTTTGTTTTGTGAATTTACATTTATTTGTTAGAGTGTAAGCACGTTGCCGGCTGACGTGACAGACTCTGGCAAGTCACTGTCAGGCCGACATTTTCTTCAGCTCCCGTCTTGAAAACTGTACCATCCCGGTATGTTGCCCATGTTCGCCGGCTAGTCTATTACGTGCATTCATTGGGCTGGGATCTTTTTGATTTCGGCAATTTCGTCGGTAAGCTTACATGATCTTAGCGTTATCTATAACGAGCTATAAAAAAGACAGCGGGCCATTAACCATCTGATGTTGTCTGACATCCTGGCGACACTTGCTGGCAGTACGTATTGTCAGCAGAAATCTTAAGGGCTCCGCCTGCGTTGGTCTATATTGTCTCTGGGCCTGACGTAATCGTGCCCTAATTCCCATTCCGGTGGAGGGGATCATTGCTGTTCCAACCAGCTGACTTGGGAAACAGCGTCCCAGAATAACGACCCTTCGGCTTGCTATGCTCAACATAAATAAATCGGAAATAATTTGTTTTGAGTTTCTGCGATAAACGTATAGACAAAGATTGTCACTTCTTTGGTTCGTAAACTGCAAACCATCCCCCCCCTCCCCGAATTCATTTTGTCGCTCTTCACCACCCTCATCTATTCTCACATCATTCAAACACGAAGCTTGTCCACAGTGTGTGGAACGATTGTTTTTTTTATTTGTGAGGAGGAGGAGAAGGAGGATGTCAGGGAATTCTCCCGCATAATTTTTTTTTCCGCCTGGCTTATGTAAGAAATTTTTTTTCCTGCCACGGGAAGTGATTTCCCACCCTGATGAGGCTAATAGTTCCCACGTACACATATTGACAAGTTTAAACTGTTCAAATGAAATAAGTCTAGAAAATAGGAGATTATATGAACATTCTTGAACTCAAGAGCTTTCCATTAAAAACAAAGTTCTGAAGACGTAAAGGACTATATCATGCACCTTATTGTCTAAAGTAATAACTATGAGCTGTTTATGCCTTAGACATTGAAACCGCCAACTACTAATTCACAGAAAATATTACTGAATGTGGTTAATATAGAACAGCGTCGTAAGAAGGAACAAAGATGTTCAACCACTGCAAAATCCGCCGTCGTCAAACTATTTCACGGAAATAATTGGGATCGCTACCACGTATTTTTGCATTAAATTTGTTGGCACGGAATTATATATACCTCTTAACGAAGTTTTTTAAATCTACAAGTCATGACTGACGAACTCGCTATTTGGGAGTGCCTTAAACGCCACAGTTTTAAATAATATGGACATCAATTTAGAAGAAAGTATAGCAATACCTGTTGTGTGGGCAACCCGCAAAACTAAAAGTACGAAGGGGTGCTGCGAATCAGGAACACCGACTCCTTGGAGATGTTCACTCTACAAAAGTATTAACTATACGGGCGTTCACCACGAAAAAATTTGTTATTTTATATTTGTACATCATACTGTTGAACTGTAAGACACTATTAGTGATGACTGTTCCATAGCAAAAAAAATTCAAAGTTTTCTCATAAATAGATGTTAAAATCACAATGTTACTCTTTTAACAATATACAAATAACGTAAACCAATTTACGTAGAGAACTGTGATAATTCACAGAGAAAGAATATGCCAAGAATTACTTCAAGACAACTATAAAATCGTACAAAGAAATGTTAATTTTTCAATTTCAAAAAATTTGCTAAAAATATTCTTGCATATTTTTCTATACGTGACTGATACTGAATTTTTGTAAAAGAACTTTTGGTAAGAATACCTTAAAATTAATTAAGACAAGACTTCTCAGTTACGCTTGTTAAATGTTCTGCGGATAGTCGGGTTTACTTAATTTATACATTTCAAAATCAGTAAATTTGTGACAGACATGTCATTTTGCAAAAAAAACATGCTACACTGAAGAGCCAAAAAAACTGGTATAGGCGTGCGTATGCAAATAACAGAGGTATGGAACCAATCAGAGTAACGCGATGCGGTCGGCAGCTAGATCGGTTACTGCTGCTACAATGGCAGGTTATCAAGATTTAAGTGAGTTTGAACGTGGTGTTATAGTCGGCGCACGAGAGATGGGACATAGCATCTCCGAGGTAGCGATAACATTTGGATGTTCGCGTACGACCATTTCACGAGTGTACCGTGAATATCGGGAATCCGGTAAAACATCACATCTTCGACATCGCTGCGGCCGGAAAAAGATCGTGAAAGAACGGGATAAACGACGACTGACGAGAATCATTAAACGTGACAGACGTGCAACCCTTTCTCAAATTGGCGCATATTGGATTTGTGGACTGCCCTGCAGGATTCATGGCGTGAATTGCCTCCTGCATACCTTCAGACATTAGTCGAGTCCATGCCACGTCGTCTTCCGGCACTTCTGCGTGCTCGAGGGGCCCTACACGATATTAGGCAGGTGTACCAGTTTTTTTGGCTCTTCAGTGTATATAAAAAAATTATATGAGGTAACAGTAGTTACTGGCAGTGTCTACAAGTTGAACCGCACGTGGTACGAATATAAAATAACACATTGTTTTCCACTCCAATATCTTAATAAATGCTTTGATTGTCAAAATCTAATACAATTGATAACATAACTTCGCTTTATTCAATCCATTTTCAAGCACGGAGACATGCAAGTATTTAATACAGTACACCGCATTAAATACAGTGTTAGGCACCCAATTTTTACCCTCCACAAAAGAAAACTTATTAAAATACTTCTTAAAATTTTTGTTTGGAATTTTGCGAATACTTAAAAAACAGTTGATCAAATGCTATTTATTCTCTTTACATATTCGACAATACGTCTGAATTCTCTTTCCCAAAATTTTGCTACGGCCATTCAGCCCTGCCACAAACATACCTGCTTGTTCTAAATTGTTACAGCATTATTTAAAAGATTCTTACAATCGGATGAATGATTTTGTGGAATATTTTGGACATACGCCATTGCTACACTATGTCGTCACAGCATTGTACTGTTTTTAGCTTTCCTTAAACACCCAGTTAATATTCATTATTTATCTTCTTCGCCCTCTCTCTCCACTTGCCTCCTCTTGAAATTATTCATTTTTGTAGTACATTAAATTGTTTCAAATACAACCTTTATATTTTGAGCGTGCTTTACTCTTCTTCTTAATTTCCCTGCGTCAGATTTACCTTCTTACTGTTTCCCACACTCCTCTCTCTATGAGCCCCCGCCACCTTTTACAAGTCTCTTGACTGTCGTTGAACAGTCTTCATACTTGGCATGTACCCCACCCTCCTTGATGACGTCCATTTCCACGACTATGCCCGTCCCTTCCTCCACTATCCTCTATACGTACCACTTTGCACCTGTCTCAAATGGGAAGGAAATCGCAGCTGCGTGAAAGATTAGTCGTCTCGATTTGGAGTTACAGATTCTCCTCAATGTTACCAAATGGCTTCTCATCACGTCTACTGAAGTGAAATAGTTTTCTGATGCGCCGAAAAAAAAAATTCCGTAGGACACCGTGGTCCCTTCACTAATTACTAATTAAATTCGATACTTAGGCAAGTGTACATTTTTTATTCAGAAAATTCAAATCTACATACATTAAAAATGTAAAAAATATTAAAATCGTAATTTTGAAATTAATTTCAATTAAATGCATGAATGACAACAATTACTTTTTATTCGTGTTTACGTTTACCTATATGAATAGTAAAAAAAAAGTATTAAAGTTTTTGTCATTGTGAAAGTGCATTAAAATAATCTTTGGTTAAAACGGTATTCAGGTATGACTATTTATGCAGATAATATGGGTTAAACTGATTACAAAACCACATACATTACTTAGAATTATGTTTTGCAGGTGTTAAAATTCCCGCTGGATTATTTTATGAATAAGGAAAAAGGTAATGCAAATATATTTAGTTTGAATGAAAGTGCGCATATATAAACTTTCATAACACCCTTATGCTCACAATTACCAGTACTCATAATAATTATAATACTAGATTAATTGTAGCCTTGGTATTTAAATTTAACTAAACCATTTCAAGAAAATTAGATAACAAATAAAAAAATTGGCCGTTTTAAAAGCAATAAAACTGACAAAACAAAAAACATTAACTGAAACTATTCTCTAGACAATTTTATTGTGGACAACTAACATGAGTCATGTAACAGTTAATAAAATACTCTGGGAAATCCGTATATATGGCACTAGAATATTAAAATTTTAAACTAACAATGCGCTCCAGACCAGCTATGTATAATTAACTAGTGAACCGGCCCGGCTTCGTCCGGGTACAATTGGGAAAAGACAATTCATTTATGTAAAAACAGAATTATAAAATTATACTTTTTTTCCCTAGATTTTTTACTGATTACGGTAACCCAAAAGAAAGGAAATATTTTTTACCCGATAGCCAAGAAGTAGGATATTGTTTTTGGAGTGTATCTGTACCACTATCGCGTAGTTACCACATTTCCGCTTTCCAGCGTCGATGTATGAAAATAAAAACGCGAGTTTCATCAAGTTGTATCTTTAGAAATAAGTGTACCTAGGTACTACATTTTGCGCTTGACTGAGGGATGTTAGTCTATCACCAAAGTTAAGAAATGTTCCCAGCGGCACACGTTTGGATGAGTGACCATTTAATGGCATAACATCTGAGCGTTTCCGGGCTTCGGAGGGCACGTTAAATATTCGGTCCCGGTTGTTATCGATTGATAGCAGTCGTTAAGCCATTTCAGAGGTTTTTGGGGCGCCTGATAAACTCATACACCAGAGGAAAAAAATATTACGGTCACATTTCCAGCCGTTGCAGAATAATGTTTTGTTGTTATTTCACAGGAACCGTACAATTTTCTGGGATAAAAAGTATCATATGTCCTATTCCAGAATCTAAAGTACTTATATACCAAATTTCATCTAAATCTGTTCAGCTGTTATGGAGCTGAGTGGTAACAAACATACACACAGACTTTCGCATTTATAATATTAGTAAGATTATACAAAATTTTATTTTATAATATAAGATATAAAAACACATACACAACAACCGCATGATAACTACTGCTCCAACTAACCCCATAACAGTATATGGGGAGGACAACACGACTGCACCCAAAGCCCACGCAACCATAACAAGAAAACTTGGAACGATGTTATGAACTGAAAATATCTGCGTTAACATTAGGTTTGCAGAGTAGGGTAGAAAAACTTGCTGTGGAAATTGCATTACATAATTTAAACCACAGTATGAACTCTATTCTACAATGCGAAGAACAGAAGTGCCTTTATTCATTTGCCGTCACCTCTTACGGCATGCATCACGTGACCATACATATTAAGTACGCGTCTTATTGGAAGCAATTCAAATAAAAGCGCTTAGATACGGAAGCACATATTTGGTAACCGTGATGGTTAACAGCGAATCACAGTTACTGCACTGGATTGACTCGGTGCGCACAGGGCAAGTGCCGAGTGTCACAGGTACACTGCAGTCGCACTGGGTGCAGTCGTTTTCAATGTTTCAATCGTGGACTGCACCGAAGACGCGAGCTTTGGGAGGGCGATTTTTCTTGCGTTCTCTTCAGAATCAGCGTGACGTTTTGAGCGCAAACATGGCTGAGAAACAAGCGCTTGTTTCGGGCAGTCACGTGATAATTGAACTCACCTAGATTTGAGAGCGCACGCAGTTCAGTGAAGTCAGTTTGAAAAATCCCATAAGAAACGTACAGCCGACAAAGAAAGAAAAGTCGGTCGGTTGCTTCGAGGCACGCGCCACCTCTCTAGATACATAGGCTTGATATATAACATTTTTGGGTTTTAATACTGTAATGTTTTTTTATATTTTTTTTTATTCTAACCTAATCTAAAACTATATGTTATATATTACTCCGCGGTAGGAACGGGATTATTGCGTCTCAGGGCTAACCCCTTACGCTTACAAGGGAAGGAAAAACATGCAAGGAGACGTGTATCGCGGCAAAGAGGGATTGGGTTTCCCATGACCGAGTTTGGCCATGCAAAACCTCCCTAGTGTACTTATAGTTAACTAACTACATCTAGAAGAGAAAGGGTACTGTAATGAAGTGACCCGATATCTTCTTTCCAGTAGCAATTGTCGATACGTGGTAGTACGTATGTTTGCGACTGCCGTACCGACTGCTTGGAATAATATTAATTGGCATCATAGAAACTGGATGTCACGACTTGGCGTCATTGAATTCTGTCTATCGTCACTTGTTACAACACCGATCATCTTAAAGAACGGTTACACATTCCTTAGGAAGATTTTTTAATATATTTTTATTGTCTTACACGACGTCGATTGCATTGCGTGATAAATATTAAACTATGAAATGAGTATTAAGACTACGCTAGAGAAACGTGATATATTGTTGCGTGCGGAGATAGCTATGTTAGCTTACTTCCTGGCAATTTGGATGCAGACTGCTTTTGGAAATGATAGTGTTTCTCACAAAAGTAATTTTTCCTCTCATCTTCACCTCAGTCCACAACCAAAATCTTTCCAGCGCAATGAAGATTTCCAGTAGCTGCCTCGTGACCGGATTGATTTCGACACTTGATGACTTGATCCCATTACCGAGTTTTCACAGTTCGACTTTAAGCAATCCAAAAGCTCATCATTCCACCCGAGGAATTATTGCGACTGTCTTCAGAATTTCGTCCATCGCATCACACCACTCACAATCAGAAACACTTTTAAATGGGAAAAAAGCCCATTCATGACTACGTTGGTGCAAACGTATGTCGGAATTATGTGTAGTGGAGAGTTTTAGGTGGATCTCAACATCGAGGTTTTGAGAGCCGACGAGGGCGAAGTGAGGTGGGTATGGAGTAGCACCGAAATGCAAAGGTGGGGAAACGGGAGACTCCCGAGGAAACCCGCCAACCAGTGACACCGTCCAGCACGATTCCCAAGTGTGAAAAAACCGGGAGCGATCCCGCCGGGATTCGAACCCAGTTCGCCTAGGTGGAAGGCGGGTTGTCTGATCACTATCGATACTCCGGAATTATATCTAGTTAGACATCCTTCACAACCTAACAGACAACAGGACAACTATGGAGCCTAAGTAATTCTGAACCGAATACGGGCGGCTAGGTAATAACTTCTAGACAGGAGTTTGACGGCAAACGAAAATTCGAGAATAGCGTAAGTTATTTTCAAGAAATGTACTGTTTGTCCTGAAATGTCAAAGTTGAGTTATATTTGACAGTAAATTGCTTACGTTCCTGTCCAAGGTCGACTAAAAACAAATAGGAAAAAGAGAAAACTTTTAGACTGTAAGTTAAATACAATTAGAAATACAAATACAAGGGCGGTTATCTGCTGTACATACAGTGCTAGTATTTCAGACTCCAGGATCTTGAGAATGCTCTGAAGTGCTATGAGGACCGACTCCTGTGGATTCTGAGTGCTCATCGCTAGAGCTCACGGCCTTGGCTAAACAGTTTCGTTGGTTTCTAAGACATATCTTTTATGCCGTGTGAATTCGAACGGCAGTTATCCACTCGCATGGCAGAAGGCAGAGAATGTATGTTCAAATATTTAACGTTTTTTGCGCATGGGATGAGACTATACATTAGTGTGTGTTCAATAAAGAAATAAACAAAAATGCAGATTTCCCATTAAAACTCGTAAATCGTAAAAAACGTAGTGTTTACAAAAAAAAATTATGTCAAGTGGGTTTTTCCTCGTAAGTCATGTTTCAAGTCTGCTCTTCTTAATCTCCAGTTCGAATTGTTTCAAAATAAATTGAGATGGTAACGTGTTGTAAAATCGACTCTTAGGGCACAGTTACACTAAAAGTTGAGCTTTTTAATTAGAAAATGTTATGACAGCCATATTTAAACACGTTCAGTTAAATGGTAATGCTGGTTCCACAATACAGCGGCGACGAAGAACAAGTGTTTATTTACGTGGAGTGTTTGTTTACGTGGAGTGTTTGTTTACGTGGAGAATAAGAAGAACACGTGTTTATTAGAACAATAATTATTTGTTTACATTTTGAAGACGACAAACCCGTCTTTGAATTGTGAGTGGAATGAGTGAAGAGATTTGGGCGGCTCTTAACATCGAGGTCTTGAGAGCCGACGAGGGTGAAGCGAGATGAGTGTGGAGCAGCGCCGGAATGAAGGGGCGGGGGAAATGAGAGATCCCTGAGAAAACCCGCCGACCAGTGGCATCGTCCGGCACGATTCCCACATGCAAGAAATTTGGAGTAATTATTCGAAAACGAACGCACTGTACACACTACTAGCGTATTGGAGGTACACAGAAATGCTGTAAGCTGATGACTCGAAACGATTCACCGCTTGGTATCGTAAACTGGAGTGCGACACATATATTATTCTTCCCTTTTTAGTCTTGTATATGGCGCGAGTGCGCTCACACACAAAGACATATGTTATACGGCAGCTGAGTTGGATCTACTGTACTGCATCTTAATAATCACTTGACAAGAATAGTGGTACTTAAGTTTAAGTCTTATTTTCGTCGGGAAGACACTGCCTACGATTTCCCCCATGTTTCAGAAACACGTCGTATATGTTAACGGGCAGACTGAACGGAGGGAAAATAGTCCCACGTCTCAAAGTTGAAATAAAGTGTTAGGTAAACATATGTGAATACTGAAATTATTTATTTTACTTCCTGCTTTTAAAAGTATATTAGTGTAAGAGTTAACACATATGTAAAGTACACTGAAGAGCCAAAAAAAATTGTATAGGCATGCGTATGCAAATAACAGAGGTATGGAACCAATCAGAGTAACGCGATGCGGTCGGCAGCGCCTATATAAGACAACAAGCGTCTGGCAAAGTTGCTAAATCGGTTACTGCTGCTACAATGGCAGCTTATCAATATCTAAGTGAGTTTGAACGTGGTGTTATAGTCTGCGCACGAGAGATGGGACATAGCATCTCCGAGGTAGTGATAAAATTTGGATTTTCGCGTACGACCATTTCACGAGTGTACCGTGAATATCGCGAATCCGGCAAAACATCAAATCTTCGACATCGCTGCGGCCGGAAAAATATCGTGAACGAACGGGACAAACGACGACTGACGAGAATCATTAAACGTGACAGACGTGCAACCCTTTCTCAAATTGGCGCAGATTTCAATGCCTCCTGCATACCTTCAGACATTGGTCGAGTCCATGTCACGTCGTCTTGCGGCACTTCTGCGTGCTCGCGGGGACCCTACACGATATTATGCACATATACCAGTTTTTTTGTCTCTTCAGCGTATTTACTTCTATAATAACTCCACAGTTTCACTTGACCGGCGCATGAATAAAGGCCCAGGCCCATGGTAATGTTAACTTTAGATAAGGTGGAAGAATACAAAGTGTGCATACAAGTAGATCTTAAGCAGGACTTTAAAAAGTGCTCAGTTTACCGTGAACAGTCTATACAAGCTAGGTATAGCCTGTTCACGGTTACGAGAGCACTTTTGAAATAATCCTTTGGAATAAAATCACTGACTGTTAACTGCTTGCTGTGCTACCGTAAATATATTGGAATGCATGCTCCCAGTTAATCTGACCCAAGTAAAATGTGTTAATGTTGCATTACGAGTGTGATGTTTAAATCTATGGCAACTCGAGTTGGTATTTTTTTTCTTTATACATACCTGAGTGTGAATTGGTATGTATATTAGTAGTGCATTTTCTTCCCTAACGATTTCAAATTTTCACGTGATATTACAAACTTATTAGTAACAATTTATATTCAGTCAACATAGACATCACAATAAAAAATGTAGCCTATTTGCAAGATTTTGAAAACCACAGTACTGTAGTTGACTGTCGTTTCGATTTGAATTTGTTATTTGATCCAGTTACAGATTCTCCAATTAATATTCGGATTTGTGGTACTGTGTCAAGGCCAGAGGAACTTCTCAGGCATTGGATTCAAATAACAAATACTGTCTTGGTTTAGAAAGTTATATTTGTACACAGTATACAACAAGTCAAAATCAACTTGTTTGCTACAGTAAATGAAGTAAAAAATAAATAAAAATCAATATTGCTACTCAATAGTCACATCTCATAAACATTCGGTTTTCCAATTTAGTACGTTGTAGGACACCCTCTCTGCTTTATTACCGCCCTAACGTCTAGACACATTTCTGACCAAACTCTTAGTTGTTTGCAGAGTAGTTTTCTCCATTCTTCTGTCAATATTCTCTTAAGTTCTTCTTTAGAAGAAATAAAAGTTCGTCGTCGTACTCTTCGACCAACGTTTCTCCATAGATTATCAATAGGATTCAGGCGCGGCAACTGCGGAGGTGTTTTAAGTATCGCGGGGCAGTTGTACATAAGCCACAGACGCTCATTTAGAGCTTTGTGCTTTGGATCGTTGTCCTCGTAATATTTGAATGTTTCTTTTATCCCTAGAGTCTCTGCACCTAGTTTCAAATTTGACTTTAAAAATGTACAAATATATACGACTAGCTGTGCCTGCAGCTCCGCTCGCATGGACTACAGAATTACGGTTTAGGTTTTTTTAAAATAAATCNCCGCTCCAAGGTCATACCCACCGCTGCTATGGTTCTCCACGTCCGCGTACGGTTAACCGACTCGCAAAAACGCCTATTAGTATTTCCCGGTTATAAGAGAGCGGGCTGGCTGCAAACTTTTTTCCGTCTTGATTCACTATTATCGTCACTGCTTATTCCTTATGTTCTTTTACGTAACAAAATATATACTTAAACCTGGCCAGAGAACATAACTATGAATTAAAAAAAAAACACATAAATCGGATACGTGGTTCTCGAGTGATAAGCGCTCTAACAGACAGACAGAAATACGTTGAGTTTTATAATATGTATCGATAGGTATAGATGATCTATAGCTGTTGAACACAAGCTGGCCAACCCCACTTGCAGCCCTGAAACCCCAAACAAGAATACTACCCCCACCATGCTTCACTGTTGGTAGCATATTCTTGTTATTAAGATCATCATTAACCTTTTGCCATGCGTATTGTTTTCCACCGGAACCAAAAATATCAAAAAAAATTTTATCTACATGTGGAACATCTTTCCACCAGGTTTTATCTTTATTTACATGCATTTTCGTGAACTGAAGTTTATTTTATTTTTTCTATTTACAGCACCTACGTATGGTTTCTTCCTTGGAACTCGGCCAATTGACTCCTATGTTCTCATAACACGCCTTATAATTTCTATTCGCACTTGTTTACCAATTTCCTAACAAACAGACGCTCTAAGTTTTGGAGCACATAGACGACGTTTTTTTTTCTTTTCCTACGTGGTGAGAGTTCTTCACGTTCGGTTTACCTTTTTGCGATATGGACTTTATCGTGTCTTCATTTATGTATCTTCGGACAATGTCGCAAACTGTATTCTTACTAATATTTACGATTTTGGCAATTGCAGTGTATTTCAGCCCTTTACCACAGTGGAAGATTACCAACTGCTTTTGTTCAAACGTAGTGTTTTTTTCTTTGTGGCCTATCGTACAAACTGAACTCGAAAATTACCTGGTTGACGTTCAAAGATAAACTGAGCACGTACACAGCCCTATCCCGGCCTCGACAAGATAACCCCGAACACGTTAGAAGTAAACAAAGTATGACCGATTACTTATGGGGCGGAACAGAATATTAATGAGGCATGAGACATGCAGTAACAAATGCAATGCTATTTTGTATCTGGCTTATTTAATGTATCAGAAGGAGTTCATACAGTTACATTATAATTACATAAAAAAAACTCATAGTTGTTACGTTACTTATTTGTACCACATAGTTTCAAATTCTTTTAAACTTAGTAAGGCACCACAAGACCGAACATTAATGGAAGTATCTGTATATTAGGAACTGTATTGCTGGGAAATAACAGTAGTGCATGAACATTCTTTATTTAAAAGGTTATTTAAAGGCGCTATACACTGCTTAAACGTATTTTGGTATCCTACAATGTATTACATTCTATGACGCGTCTGTGTTGTAATTAATTCTAAAACGCATGAATAAAGTTATCAACGTGCATGTCACATATGGAGGGAAAATACAAAACGAAGAGAAAAGCAGATTTTAAGAAGATCTTTCAAAAGAGCTCACTTAATAGCGAACAGCCTATATAAAATATGTTCGTGGTCACAAACCTTTCTGACTTCATCCTGCTGCGTAAAACCCAAATGTCGTCAAATTCCCATTCTTACCCTCGACACAAAAAAAAAAAAAATGGAAAATTACTTTCTGTATGTAAAGTTTGGTTGTTTAGTAAATAAATCATGTCACTAGCGTTTCATCCTTGCATTGAATTTAAATTACAATTGGCTTTGTTAAATGAAACTTTCACTTTTATGTTATTTATACATTATACTAGTTATTTATTATACAGTTAATATTAATTTGAGCAGAGATAAAACAGGTTTGTTGGTAATACGTTGTAATAAATAGTTCTTGTATAAATAATACTAAACAGTGGCTAGGTAGATTATTTTTAAAGTAAACGTTTATTACTAAATATATTTACGTTTCCAGCAACACTGATGGAAACATATTTCATCGTTTCATTCAATTTAACTGAGATATATTAAATATAAATAACTAATACTAAATTTAAAAAAAAAATTACCTTAAAAAATTATAATAAAACCGGAAACCAATAAATTTACCTAGTTGCAAATTAATTTTTTTGGTTTTAATTAAAATCGTAACTAGGAGAAACTGTAAGAATGATTTATTAATTGTTTTTTACCGAATGCACAAGTAAAGAACATGGTTTTCTTTTTGCAGTTTATTTGTACACTTGTTATCGTAGTAAGTGGTAACGAGATTGCCTGCCTGCTAGTATTTATTGTGTTGGTAGTTTACACAGCAGACAGTTATTCACAACGTGTGTGANTAACGAGATTGCCTGCCTGCTAGTATTTATTGTGTTGGTAGTTTACACAGCAGACAGTTATTCACAACGTGTGTGATGGAGTGGAGTAATGTGCAACTGACGGACATGCATCTCGCGTATGGCGAAATTACGTGTAACGCATCAGCTGCGCGTCGTCGATTCGCCGGAAAGTTTGCAGCTCGAAATTTTACCAGATGCACGCGCGTTCGNGTAACGCATCAGCTGCGCGTCGTCGATTCGCCGGAAAGTTTGCAGCTCGAAATTTTACCAGATGCACGCGCGTTCGCTTCAGTTCATCGTCGTTCGTGTGAAGTGAAGCAGCAGTTATACGCGCAAGTTACCACGATGTTGGCCGACCACAGTCAGACATCGAGCACGATGTATCGGACTATGTTGGTGCTAACCCACGTGCCAGCACTCGAAGAATAGGCAATGCGCTTAACGCGTCTCAGCATACAGCGTGTCGCATGTTACGGCGAGGCAGATTGCACGCATATCACTTCCGGTCAGCGCAGGCACTTCTTCCCCCCGACCGACCTGCCCATTTACGGTATGGTGGGAGGTTCCAAGGACAAATTAGGCAAGCGCCAGGTTTCCACGGCACTTTGCTATTCACCGACGAAGCATCCTTCACGAGGCAAGGTGTCTTCAACTTCCACAACGAGCACGTGTGGGCACATATCAACCCACATCCAGTACGGGAATCCCACTTCTAAAGTCTCTGTTTTCTCTGGACGTTTGGGCGGGAATTATCGATGGGCTGCTGATTGGGCCACGCGTGCTTCCCGCGCGCCATCTGGAGCTTGCTATCGGCGCTTCTTGGTCGACCACCTGCCACAACTACTTGAAGATGTTCCACTGAATGTAGGAGAAGACATGTGGTACATGCACGATGGTGCACCAGCACACTTCAGCCGCACAACAAGGCAGTACATAGATGCCCGGGACCCAGCCGAGGTGGGCCAGTGGGTTGAACATCCAGATTACCGAACCTATACCCAGTCGACTTCTACTTGGGGGTCACTTGAAGGCACAAGTGTATGCAACTGACGTGGACAAAGTGGAGGATCTCTAGCAATGTATTCAAGATACATGCCGTACCGTACAGGCTAATCCCGGTATGTTGCAGCATGTGCGCCAGTCATATGAGTGTGGCGTTCATGCGTGTAATGAGATGGATGGCTCACACTTCGAGTATATTCTATAACCATGTAAACTTTTCGCATTCTAAATAAAGCGTTAATACTCAAAACTGTTTTTTTTTTGGACCTCCCCACCCTACCACCATTTACTAATGGATCATTTTACCTGCATTAGGACTAAAACATGAACCAGATTGCCGGGATTTATATATTGCAACACAGTGAGTGGTACAGGCTGCCTACCTTCCAGGCAACCACCAATCTATCGTCCAACTAAACATATGATTTCTGAGTTAACGGTCGGGTTTAGCGGATACTACCAAGGTGGCCTTTTTTTAATTGATTTTTGCATGCTGATTACTAACATCTCATGTCAATTTACTTGAAGCGCAGGATTATAAAGTTCTAAGCAATTCGATGGTTCCAACCCCTATTTAATGTACGAAGGGTTATATTCTCCACAACGCCATTTTGTGTGGTACTGCTTTGTACACGTCTGCCTGCATGCCAATTTTTGTTGCTTAACCGCAAGTGGTATCCAATTTATTTGTTGGATAACATTTTTTCCAGTCGCAAAGTTCCGGGGCATCTACCACCCTCAGAAATCACTTTAGGCCCATTGTCGTAAATAAAATTCCCTATTTATTAGTCTTAAGGATTCCGCTCACGCCGGGTTAGCATACATTAGCGGCTCATCCTGTATAACATATTTTGGAACATATTTTGCATATGACACGTACTGTACGAGAATGTTAAAGTACGGGTTAAAATTTAAGTTTATGCTATCAAAGAATTCATCGACAGAACAGAAGGCTTCTGCAACATAAATAAAGCTACAGGTTTTCAGTTGTGATTTTAATTTCTTGTAACTGCTAATTAATCTGGCAGAAGCTGGAAGTTCACTTATTAATTTCATACTGGAATAGTAAGGATTTGAAGTATATTTTTATATGTAGTGTGTGGCCCGAAAGTAGAACTTCAACAGAGCTTCAGAGAAGTTGGAGTGGAGTAGAGACGGTGGAGTGGAGTAGAGACGGTGGAGTGGAGTAGAGACGGTGGAGTGGAAAGGTCTGGGCGGCTCTTAAAATCGAGGTCTTGAAAGCGGATGAGGGGGAAGTGAGGTGAGTATGGAGCTGCGCCGGAATGCAAGGGCGGAGGAAACGGGAGATCCGTAAGAAAACCCACCGACCAGCGGTATCGTCCGCACGATTGCTGCCTGCGAAAATCCGAGAGCGACGTCGCCGGGAATCGAACCCGGTACGCCATGGTGGGAGGCAAGCTCTGGCCGCTGCGCCACCGCGGCCTCGCAGGAAAGTTGACGAACTGACTTGAACTGACGACGCATTAACGTGGCCGCCGTCGAGCGGTGTGCACAGCTCCAGCAGATAACGTGTCTGAGTGAGGTCTGCTTATGAATAGCATTTAAGAAACGTTACGCGTTTGTGTACGTTTTTCAGTTCTTCAATTTCTCTCTGAAGCATGTTTTTGTGATTGTGAAAATGGCCCAAACGGGTGTTTTCACAGTCATTTTTAGGTGTGAACATTCCGGCAGAAAACATTTAAAAAAAAGAAGTAGGGGCGTGCCTCAAACCTGCATTTTTGTTATTACGTCAGAAGATGGTAGGGTCTGCGCTGAAAGTCTCAAAGAGGCGCGTTATCGACGATACGACTGCTCGCCATTTCAGTGCTTCGCGCATAGAGGCGACGAGAGAGTTGACGCGTATGTCTCAGTCGCCCTTAGCGCTCCCACGCCTTCAGGCCTCAGACGTGCAAAATTCCTTAAACCAGCAGCGTGACGCGTCTGACTTGGCGTGCGCGTGCCTGCAATTACCACACTCTCGACAAGTGACGTCATCCCGCCGGTGACAGCCAATTACCGCGTGGCGCTTGCGGCCTTGGCAAGCTCGCCACAAGGAAAAATAGAAACAATTCTCGCGAAAAAAAAAAGAGGTTGGTCAAGCAAAGCAGGTATCTGACCACTGCGTAGGGCATTTTCTGGCTTCTTACAGCACGAGCCCTAATTGTCGACAACGTTACGTTAGTCTCGCACTTGCGTTGTAAATACTACTTTTAAATTGTAGTTAATAATTCAGTGATCAGTGATTCCCGTACTTGAGGTTGCGTGTTCTACCCAAACCAGGTGCACTGAAGGTAGTTTGTTTTATATAAATATTATCCTCAGTCCACGCAAATGCTGGGCAGTTAATTTTAAGACTGTTGCTACAACTTCAATTAGCTTACATTCCTGTCACTAAATTACGTGCACAAAGGGGCAACCACATTATGTTGTCAGTGATGGATACATTACCATTTATTTACGCTGACGTTAACTTACATACAGTACCTACTAAAGTGTAATTAGAATGACAAATTCCATACAAATACGGTTGTCACACGTCCCGGAAAACTGGGATTGTCCCGGATTCGAGGGTGGAAAAAGTGTCCCGACCGGTTCAGTGAAAGTCCTAGATTTTTTTACACTTACCCATTAAATGATACAATACTAAAATTAATTCAATCTTCCACCATCAAGAGACTGCTTTTCTACCATTCTTGGCATTAATTGGAGCATGTCATATGTATCATGCACTGAATTTTGTAAACTTATGTGCAGTGGAAAAACATATAATTAAAATACCTTGAGAAAGTTTGGTATAGCAATGTAAAACATTAACTACAATAAATACTATTACCACAATAGTTACAATACAAATCCCAGTACGATAAATGAAATTATTTTGTGTGAAAGAGTTTTCAACCACTGAAATTATATTATGTTTGTTTTAAACAAAGCTCTTTAGTACAATGGTTATGCATGNCCCTCCCCTCTTCACACTAACAAACCCCCTCCCTTCCCCCTTCATAACCAATCATAAAAAATATTGCAAAAAATTGAAAATTAAATTAAAAAACCGAGGTACATATAGCATTACTCCACCCACCTCACGCCACGCTCACCTCACCCCTCCACAAACCACTCCTCCACACAATCATAAAAATCGAGAAAAATAGCAAAAAATCGAAAATAATTGTCAAACTCGAGCAACATATAATGTTGACGTCACGCTCCCCCCACCCACCAACAACAACACCCACACCGCTCAACAAAAATCGCAAAAAATAAAAAAAACCTAAAAATCGAGGAACATATAATATTACCCCACCCTCCACTCGCTTAAGCCCAACACCCTAGCAACACCCCCTACCCCTCATGTACCCAACTCACAATAATAAAAAATCAAGAACAATCGCAACAAATCAAATAATAATTCTAAAAATCACGGAAAAATTTACATTAGGTAATGACTCCAACCACCATGTTGGCTGTCAGTGNATCAAATAATAATTCTAAAAATCACGGAAAAATTTACATTAGGTAATGACTCCAACCACCATGTTGGCTGTCAGTGACCTAAACATTGACCCCGATAACCTTGACCCCGCGTTGATAAAAAAAAATCGCAAAGTTCCCCCAAAAAATGTTAAAAATTTTTTCAAGAAAATTAAAAATTCCAAAAAATTCTGTAAATAACCTTAAAAAGACTTACATACAGGAGGTCCAGGGCTCGATGGCAGGTGGAGCGATCAGCCACGAATCGTCCCGACATCGACACGAAGATCAGTAGACGACTGACACCCCATCATCAACCTTCTACAATTTTTTTATTCCCTGATTACTCGTATTCGCTTGAACACCCTCCACCCACGGCCTCAAAAAGGTAACCGATCACATTGCTAGCTCGTGATTGGTTGTCGGTCGCACGATATCTCGTCCTCTGCAGATAATTGAAGGGCTGAGAGTACGAGTGGTACAAGTGACAATGGTCTAGGTGCATATTTGAAAAGCTAATGTGTGGTTCTCTTGAGAGTAATAGAAGTACAAGTGCGTTCCTGCATAGTGCTGCGCTCTGTGAAGACAAAGTTTAACCTCTAGCACAGTGCCTGGACTGCGTTTAGAATACAACTAGAACAAATGAAATGGTGGGTGAAAAACGAATTGCTGTTCTCCTGAATGAAGCTCCAAGTAAGTATTTTTCTGAATGTACAGCAGCAGCCTAATATAGATGTTTTTGAGAGTACTTATGGTAATATTTAATGCATGTTTAAATAGGCCATGTGTAACACCATTCCGTGTTGTTTGCGATGGTAGGTTTGTGTTCGTAGGATATGAACTGGAAAAACTCAGTTTCATTGGTATTAAGAGTGGTATATAGTCCCATCTAGAGTGAGAAACACACAGTGGTTTTGTAATAATGATTAGTTTGGAACTACTAAAGATATGGCGACGAAATTTTTTCCCGTGTAAGTAATAACTGGAATTGTTCGAGCAATGGTTATACTTTTCCATTCTATCTGTGGTAAATGTATATTTTTAAATGATGAAATTGCGTGACTTTGCGCATGATTTTCAGTTAATTGGAAAAGAAATACTTGAAACAAAAATAATAGTGGAATCAGTTATAGTTTTCTGAGTTTGATCGTGCCAATAAATGTATTGTCACAGCATTGAATTTGAAGAAATTTGACTAAAACTGTATGTACGTTTTGCGCATCTTGAGACCCGTCTCCTGCTGCTGCCTACTCGCTATGTGATTTTCCCCGTCTCGCCCCTAGTGCATGGGAAGGGCAGGGAGAGGGCGCTGGCAGTGGCCTGCTGCAGTAGGTGAGGTATTGTCTGATCTCACAGGCGTGTCCCTTAGGCGGGCTCGAGGAGGCAGTCTTGGGCTGGAGGGTTGAGACATCCCGAGAGATCGCTCGCGTGATTGTTCGCAGTACTGGGTTGTCAACATGCTTCACTCTGCTGCATTCCTTGTCTTCTTCTAGGAACGAATATTTAGGAGCACATTGTAGAGCCATAATTTATCAAACTACTGAACATGGAAATGTTTTCCTCTAGTTGCTGTGAATTTATTGAAGCGTAGTGTGACGTAAGAATATTTGACACACAAGTAGATGAATATCGTGTTTTCCAAGTCGAACGCGGGTCCGTTGTTGGCGTAGTGTCTAGGCCTCTCATCTCTCACTCAGACGATCTCGGTTCAACTCCCGACGGGGTTACGCTCGGATTTTGGCACGTGAAAATAGTGTTCGAAAATACTTCTGTTAAGTGGATTTTCTCGGGAGCGTCCCGTTTTCCTTGGCGTTGAATTTCAGCATTGCTCCACATCTTTCTCAATTTCATATTCCCTGGCTCTCACACAAGACTACTGATGCCGCCCAAAACATTTAAACTCTCAAATTAAACACGGAACTGGCTTAGCCGGTTAACATGTCAAGTACCTATTTAAAATTTTTAGGTACAATATACGATATAAAACAATTTACAGGTTAACAACAATATAAGAACTACAAAATGTATGCAAGTANTTTTTAGGTACAATATACGATATAAAACAATTTACAGGTTAACAACAATATAAGAACTACAAAATGTATGCAAGTATACGAAAGTTTGTCAAACTTACCTTTCAAGTGTGCCTAATTTCTGTTTCTTTATTTTTATTTTTAAATTATTATTTTCCGATAACTACATGGAGATGCGGATGCAGAACATTTGCTCGATTAACATCCCTACATATGGAAATACGTGGGATAGTGAGTGCTACCCTGTGTATCATATGGCTTTACTAAGGGAGGTTTTGTCTTGTTTGTTACTTACTTTGTTGTAGATAAATTTTAAATTTTTTTTTAAATATAGGCTTGTATAACTTTAAGTCTATTTGTTACAGCCAATGTGTGTCTCGGCTGCTGATCAATCCTCGTACTATACTTGCTGCTCATGTTATAAGTACCTCTGAAAACAGCACAACCAATGATAACTTTTACAAAGAATCAAAATATTCTAGCGCAAGTGCACTTTGCGAAAACCAAATGATTGAATAGTCGGAATGATTATCCTTGTACTATATACAGAGCGAGTATAAAATAATACCCCAACTTTGAAGGTATATAATATCAAAACCAAACAACCTACAGCCTTGATTGACCAATTAAATGAACCGCGGAACAGTGAATTTTGCTAACCATACATTCATAAATGTTCAGTGTGACCACCATGAGCGGCCCGAACGACATCTACGCGATAATCAAACTCGTTCNTTCATAAATGTTCAGTGTGACCACCATGAGCGGCCCGAACGACATCTACGCGATAATCAAACTCGTTCCACGCTCGTGTCAGTATATCCGGTGTTACGGTTTGGATGGCGTTCGTAACTCTCCGTTTGTGGTGGAGAGGGGGAAGCGAGCTCGCATTCGGCACGTCAATGTTAAGGGGACGATCTGATGTTTCCTTTATCTGCCTAGAGATGACACTGGGAGCGTCTGTCGTCGCACCATGAGCGTGTGTTGTGTGTTAGTCCGCATCATGATGGCGCCGGAACAACAGAAGGCGTTCTGTGTTATTCAGTTTGATAAATGTGAATCGGTTACGACTGTTCAACGTGAATTCCGTCGCAAATACGAACGTCGTCCTCCCGATAGGTGGAGTATCGTACGTTGGTTTCGTCAGTTCCGTGACACAGGTTGCCTTTGCAAAGGCAAAAGTTCCGGGCGGCCGCATGTGTCCGAAGAGAATGTGCAACGGATTCAACAAGCGTTCTTTCGCTGTCCGGGAAAATCAACTCGCCAAGCTAGCCGGGAAATGCAAATCCCTCAATCGACGGCATGGACATTGTTACGAAAGCGATTGCTGTACAAACCATATACACTGAGGCGACAAAAGTCATGGGATACCTCCTAATATCGTTTCGGACCTTATTTTGCCCGGCGAAGTGCAGCAACTCGACGTGGCATGGACTCAACAAGTCGTTGAAAGTCTCCGGCAGAAATATTGAGCCATGCTACCTCTATAGGCGTCCATAATTGCGAAAGTGTTGCCGGTGCAGGAGTTTGTGCACGAACTCACTTCTCGATTATGTCCCATAAATGTTCGATGGGATTTATGTCGGGCGATCTTGGTGGCCAAATCATTCGCTGGAATTGCCCAGAATGTTCTTCAAACCAATCGCGAACAGTTGTGGCCCGGTGACATGGCGCATTGTCATCCATAAAAATTAAATCGTTGTTTGGGTACATGAAATCCATGAATGGCTGCAAGTGGTCTCCAAGTAGCTGAACATAACCCTTTCCAGTCAATGATCGGTTCAGTTGGACCAGAGGACCCAGTCCATTCCATGTAAAAACAGCCCACACCATTATGGAGCCACCACCAGCTTGCACAGTTCCTTGTTGACAACTTGGGTCCATGGATTCGTGGGGTCTGCAACACACTCAAACCCTACCATCAGTTCTTACCAACTGAAATCGGGACTCATCTGACCAAGTCACGGTTTTCCAGTCGTCTAGGGTCAAACCGATATGGTCACGAGCCCAGGAGAGGCGCTGCAGGCGATGTCGTGCTGTTAGTAAAGGCACTCGAGTCGGTCTTCTGCTGGCATAGCCCAGTACAGCCAAAGTTCGCCGCACTGTCCTAACGGACACGTCCGTCGTACGTCCCACATTGATTCCTGCGGTTATTTCACGCAGTGTTGCTTGTCTGTTAACACTGACCATTCTGCGCACACGTCGTTGGTCTCGGTCATTAAGTGCAGGCGGTCGGCCACTGCGTTGTCCATGGTGGGAGGTTATGCCTGAAATTAGGTATTCTCGGCACACTCTTGGCACTGTGGATCTCGGAATGTTGAATTCCCTAACCATTTCCGAAATGTAATGTCCCGTGCGTCTAGCTCCAACTACCATTCCGCGTTCAAAGTCTGTTAATTCCCGTCGTGCGGCCATAATCACGTCAGAAACCTTTTCACATGAATCACTTGATTACAAATGAAAGTCCAACCAATGCACTGCCCATTTATAAATTTTGTACGCAATACTACTGCCATCTGTATATTTGCATATTGCTATCCCATGACTTTTGTCACCTCAGTGTAGGTTACAGCTTGTACAGGCTCTTGCAAAAAGGGAAAGAGAACTGAGACGTGATTTCTGCGCGTTCGTTTTTGCCCAGAACGAGGTAGACGATGCCCTCATGTCTAAGCTGGTTTTTAGCAATGAAGCGACGTTCCATACAAATGGTAAGGTGAACCGGCACAACGAGCGGATATGGGGTCAGGAGCCCCCACATGAAACCACCGAACGCGAGGGCGCTTCCCCCAAAGTGAACGTGTTTTGCGCTGTATCCAAAGACAGTGTTTTCGGACCTTTATTTTTTTCACGAGCCCAATGTTACTGGTTTTCCTTATTTGGACATGCTTACAGAGTGGTTGTTTCCTCAGTTAGAAGAGGCGGCGGGGACTTCATTTTTCAGCAGGATGGTGCACCATCTCATTAGCACCTAGCTTTTCGCGGACACCTGAACGAGACGTTGCCGCAACGCTGGATTGGTCGAGGAGCAGTTCATGACCAGGCTCTTCATCGCTGGCCCCCAAGAAGCTCTGATCTTAACCCGTGCGATTTTTTTCTATGGGGGTACATAAAAGATCAATTGTTCCGTCCACCATTTCCGGCTAACATTAACGACCTCAAAACGAGAATTACGGACGCCAACCAAACCGTAACACCGGACATGCTAACAAGAGTGTGTAACGAGTTTGATTATCGCGTAGATGTCGTTCCAGCCGCTCGTGGTGGTCACATTGAACATTTATGAATGTGTGGTAAACAAACTTCACTGTTCTACTGTTAATTTGATTGATCAACCAAGGTTGTAGGTTGTTTGGTTTTGATATTATATACCTTCAAAGTTGGGGTATTCTTTTATACTCATCCTGTACATTATTCCACCTATGTTGGTGATGACAAGCATGCATCAGCGTTGCTGGAATTTTGACAATACAAAATAGTTTGGCAGATCATGTATGAAATTACAGCATCTGTTTTACGTCCTAGATAAAATTTATTTCGCCAGTGGTTAGTGTAAAATTGAATACTGGAATAAATGAATTTCAAATTCATATTTATTGTTATAATACATTACTATGCATGAAAAAAAAATCAATCGTAAACCAATAAAACAAGTTCCATCGTTATAAAGCATGAAAACATAAAAACAATTAGATGAAATTTGTTTACGGTTCGTAAAAATGTGTTGTTGTTTTCACAACTAATATGATAGGGGTGAAGCATCAAACTCTCAAAGACTACGACTTTGATTTTAATATGATTTTTGTAATGTTATTGAAATTTTACGTATCCCATAAAATTTTTCATCTTCTTTTATTTGCCAAACTTTGCTTAAAAAACTATTTAAGGAGGGTAGTGTGAATTTGATTAACTAAGTAAGTTATTGTTATTCTGNTAGATGAAATTTGTTTACGGTTCGTAAAAATGTGTTGTTGTTTTCACAACTAATATGATAGGGGTGAAGCATCAAACTCTCAAAGGCTACGACTTTGATTTTAATATGATTTTTGTAATGTTATTGAAATTTTACGTATCCCATAAAATTTTTTATCTTCTTTTATTTGCCAAACTTTGCTTAAAAAACTATTTAAGGAGGGTAGTGTGAATTTGATTAACTAAGTAAGTTATTGTTATTCGGTAGTTTAATTATGAATAAAACAAGGCATAATGAATGTCCACAATTCCATTTATATTATTCACAATTTTGCAGTACCAAACGCAAATTATTTGAAATTGTCATATTTAATGCGGAAACAACTTTTGACATATTTTCTCACTTATTTAAGTAACAAAGACGCCCAATTTTGTTACCAGCTAAATGTTTGACTTCGATGTTAAATCGACAAAAGGTTTCATAACTGAGTCAGCATGACTACAGAGTATGACTTGACAGATGGTTTGAGCAAGTTCAACTTAACATTCACCTAAATAAATGCCTCCATTATGGTTTTGAAAGTATTTATGCGTATTAGTATCGAAGAATCGTGAGAAGCTAACTACCGTGTATGTGTTAGGTTTACTAATAAATGATGGCTATTTACTTTTACAACGCACACAACCAAAATATACCCAGAAATTATCTTGCCTAGAAAATCTCGCAACGTTGCATTTATTTTACAAAGAACTTAAATAAATTAGTGTTTTATAGACAAGTAGTCTTGAATATACAAAGAATCTTTAAGTATTTGCTTTAAGTATGCTTATAATTAAACTAGTCACTATAAAAAAAAAATTCAGTGGAACTAAATCTTTCATGTTTTGGTTTAGTTCTACACCTATAAAAACTGTTGCGTACAGAATTTGTTATCTATTTGATAAGCTTATTGTGTGTGTAGTGTAAGTTCCTGACTTATTTTAACTAAACCTATTACTGAAATGGAGTGGAGGGAACAAAGGTTTGCTGACAGAAAGCACAATTTTTATTATATTCGGTAGGAGGTATATTATTTTATCATAATAAAACGTTTTCTTTGAGATAACCTTGGGTGTTCGTCACAATAAAATACCTCCAATGGTATCTGTTGCGGCGTCAGAGTAAATTTTTTATTTTATGCAATTTGGCCTTACTTGTTTCTCCAAATTTGTAAGGCTCGTAGTAAAAAATAGAACAAAAATTTCCTGATAACTGATGAGCCTACTTTCCTCTACATGGTTGAAAATATATTTTAGTGATGTTCTTAAAATCTTAGATGGCAGGTAGGCGTTGGCGTCTCATTGACAGCAATATCATTAGAGATGAAATCAGAAACATGTGAAACAGTACCAAGACAATTTAAATGTACGAGTGACTTTCCCGGGATTCAAACTCAGAAAAACTCATAAAATTAAGCTAGCTTGCAATCAACTGCATTATGGAGATAGGATTCGGAGCATCAACTTCGGATGTGATCAGTCTAATGTTTTGAATGATAGAGTTCACCATCCTAAAAAATTAACACGGGCATCATTTTAAAAATAAGTGCCCGAGCCACTAAAACCACATAAGTTTACATGGCTTACCATAACGATACTTCTGTGAAAAATTTGGTGGATATCGAATGATTGGTCTCCGAGATATGGCATAAAAATCTTATTTTCTTAAATGGAGCTATCTTATAAAATTGCTTAAAAAGAGACTCTGTACACGATGTTTCTAATAGATACTATCAGCTTAAAAAGTTTGATTGAAATTGTTAAATATATATGCCAAACATATCAAAATATTTATATGGCCGCCATTTTGAAAATTACTGTCTGACCTTATTTAAATCATGTAACTTTACATGGACTTATGTAGGTGTGCAAAATTTGGTGGAGATTAGTTGAATTATTCCGGAAATATGGAAAAATGTTAAATTTACTTACTTGACACTACTTTGCAAAAAAATCCTGCATGCATAAATGATACTTCTAATTAATACTGTTTGCGTACAAAATTTAGTTGAATTTTTTTGAAACTTTCAATATATTTAATAAATTATTCAAAATTATTTATATAAACCCCCATCAAAAGATGCCTGCCGCACATATAACATGTTAATTTACATACCCAATAGCAATACTTGCGTGAAATGTTGGACGTCGAGATATTACATTAAACCTCCATTGTTATACTGTATACCATATAAGAAGGCCACACTCTTGACAGTTAACAATCACCGTGCTTTCCGTTTATATACCCATTCGCCATCAACTGCTGTGTCAAGTATAGGCTTTGATGGGACAAGTCAGCGCGTCCAGGTGGTGCTGCTACGTGTGGCAATTGGTGAACTGCTTGGGTGGCGCTGCATTCGTAAACGGAGCTTGGTGGACGTGTGTAGGGTCGTTCGTAAACGTTGTACACGAAATTTATGTTACTTTAAAAATTATACAGAACTCGCGGGAAAATAAAACCATTTGTAATGCGCGTAAATACGTTATTTTAAACAACAAACCTATAATATGATTCTGGGTGTAGTTCGGGATATGGATAACAGATAGCATGGTAGGGCGTGTTGTAACAGATGGCGCGCCTGTACCTCACAAGATGGCAGCACATGGTTGGAGAGTCGCGATACATGAAAAAGGTTTTGTTGTTTCGTTACATTTGGATATGGATCGTTTTATTGTGAATATCATTTTGAACACCTATACATTACTACTTTATCAAGAAGTTTAGTTTGTAACACTAAAAACCGCTGTTTTATTACCACGTAAAATATAATGTATTAATTAACCTTGGAACTATTTCTTATCGCGCATTTTCAACTTATGTTACGTATGTCGGCAGTGCACTCAGAATAGCCAATGTCATATTAACTTTTGTTTGTTCGTGCATCAGCTGATACAGGATTTTATAAATGGCACGTTGTTTGTTTTGAATACATTAATTGCCACTCACTGACTGTCAGAATGTGGCCTCCTTATATGAAATGAACTATAGTGTGACGATATTCATAAATAGAGGACAAAAAGTTTATGTGTTAGCACATTCGATGATTGTCATAGATACAATATACAAAGTTAAATTTAAATATGTTCCATAGTTTTGTAGATAAACCACACTAAACTAAAATGTTTGCATTGGCACCATTCAAAAAATAAAAAACTAACAGACTTAAAAAATATAAATTAATATGGTCTACCACAGTACAACTTCATCGCCAAATTTGAAAGAAAGAGCGGTTGATTGTTTCATGAGATATGGCATAAAAACGTATTATTTCTTATGGCACTACCATACAAATTTCGGAGAAATGAGGCTTTGCATAGACAATTTATAAATCATACAGTCAGCATACACAGTTAAGTTGAAATCTGTTTTGCAGTTTCATTGATAAACAATTCTAAGCTAAAATGTTTATATGGCCGCCATTTTGAAAACATGCATTTCTCACACTTTTAAAGTTTATCAGTTTACATGGCCTGCCATAGTGGTAGAAATCGGTTTATTTCGGAGATATCGTGTAATTTTAATTTGTCACATGATATTATTTTACTAAATGGTGGACGAAAGGGGTTTTGTGTGGACACATTAGATGGTTGTAATATATACAGTAAGCACACAAAGTTTCATTGTAATTAATTACATGGTTTTGACGATATAACATACAAAACTAAAATAGCTATATAGCCGAGATTTTGAAAGCAAGTGTCTGACACTACTAAAACACATAAGTTGACATAACCTGCCACAGTACTACTTGGTTGCCATATTTGGTAGAAATAGGTAAATTGTTTCCCGAGACATGACAAAAACTGTATTTACTCGTGAGGTATTATTTTACAAAATGGAGGACAAAAGAGGCTTCGTGTAGACACATTTGGTGTTTGTTATATATACTTCTAGCATACAAAGTTCAGTTGGAATTGATTAAATGGTTTCGAAGATATAGCATACAATGCTAAAATAGCTAGATGGCCGCCATTTTGAAAATATGTATTTGACGTTCTTGAAACATATTTGTACATATCAACTGCCGCATTACTACTTCATGTGCCAAATTTGGTAGGAATTTGTCAATTGTTTCCTGTGATATTACACAAAAACTTTATTTATTCATGTAGCGCTATCTTACAAAATAGCTTGCAAAATTGGTTTTAGTTTGGTTTATATGATGCGTGTAATAGATACTGTCAGCATACATAGTTTGGTTGAAATTGGTAAAATGGTATGATATTTACACCAAATAATCACAAAACAAGTTGTATGACCGCCATTTTAAAAATAAGTGCCTAATAAGTTTAATTTTTTATATTCATTTGACCTATCGTAGTATTACTTACGTGCCAAATTTGGCGAAAATTGTTTGAGTAGTTTTCGAGATACAACGTAAAAGCTTTATTATTTCATGTAGAGCTAGCTATCTTCCAAAATGGCTTATCAACAAAAGTATTCGGCTCGGAATTTAATGCTTACGTCTTGCCTTGTCAGCATACATAATTTGGTTTAAATCGGTTGAATGGTTTTCGATAAATAACATCACCATACATTTTTACGGCCGCCATTTTGAAAGTAAGTAACCGGTGTGGTCTAAAACTATAAAAATTAGGTGTTCTTATTTAGAACTATATGTGTACCGAGTTTAGTGTAATTCGGTGTACGCATTCAAAAATAGAAAGGAGACACACACACGCACAGACTCACACAGGCACCAACACATACACACACACAAATACACACACATACTCACACAGGCACACAGACAGGAAAGTGATCTCATAAGCCTTTATTTCCTTCGGAAAGTAGGCTGAAAAGTACCTGATCCCAACTCACTATCTAGGATTGAGATCATATTGGAATTGGTCATATGGAAAAAATGTAAGCTTTCTGAATTTACATTTAAATAGTTTTTATTTACAAACACAAAAATTCAATTTTTTTAAACATAGAATACAAATTTTTCTGGTAATTTTATTTTAGAAAGGTTGGGAAATTTTGGGGTCCTGACACATTGACACAGTACAGTAGAGTGCTGTCCTGTGTTGGTGGCATTCTGAAATCTGATTGGCCGCACGCACGTCTGCACTGATACCACTGGTCACATGCGCCAATAATATTTCAGAATGGTAACAGCACCTTCTGTAGACATTAGTTGAGGAAACACATACACACAGAGATAATTCATTAGAAAACATTAGTTTCGCTATTTATTGTATACTATTGACGAAGAGAAAATATGACTCACTATTATTTGTTAAGTTATAGCCGAAGTCACAATTATTTATGTTCGAAGACTGAGATTTTTAAAGCAAATTGGTTTTTATTCAAAGATTAAGAATATCCGAAATGTGATATATTAAGGACTAGTGTTATATACATCAGACACACAAGTGTGACTTAAATTGTTACCTCATACATAATACTAACGAAATTACTTTGGTGTAGTAGACAGTAATTTTCTTTACTTCTATTTAACTCGCACAATGATAACTGTATATTGTTGTAACAAATTGTAACATTTACATTTGATAGAAATGCATGATTTTTTCTTAGTAAGTATGTCACATTTTATTGTGTCCTATTGTGTCTAAACAAAATGGCAGTTTTCATATGATATTAGATTACCATTAAAAAAGAAAACATTTAAGGAAATTCTTTCTTCATGTAAGAATATGGATCCTTTAATTTTTTGAACCAAAACAATTATAAATTTCGAATCCTCTTGACTGCTTTATTTGTCGGGCGTCTAACTAAACATTTTATAATTGACTGACTTGTGAGAATTCTGTGGGACTTATTTGAGGATATGCTGTAATTCGAGGATGCGTGTAATTGAGTTACATTCGCAAATGGGTAGCAAATGTGTAACCATTACAAAGCTTAATGGTTTGCCTTGTAAAGGTGAGGCCTAGCCTCAAAGGCGATTGCCTCTTCTCCTCCATCCAGCCCAGCTCAGCCGCAAACAAATTAACTGCCAAAATATACTGTTCCAAATTATCAAAAGTGCCACTGTAAACAATCTTGAGAGGAATTTGGAAACAAACAACGTTAGAATAGTTGAGAATTGTGCACTTGCTATTTACCACCATTCATCATTTACACCCCACGTACAGGCCTAAATCTTCTGTACGTGTGAGTTTGTCATATAAACGCATCATATTGCTAGTGGTGTGTTGTTTCCAGTGGACGGGTAGATGGCGAATTGCTTTTTCTATATTGAAATAAGCTCTACAGTGATCTCAGTTTCCTTTTCAAACGGAAATGTTACGTAATTGGATGAACAGTAATTAGGATTAACAAAAGAAGAAGAAATTAAACATATAAGATAAACTTCTTATAATGTCTAATTTTACATCTACAATTATAATAAACGCAAATCAAACAATACCACAAACATTTTAAAATTTTGTAAATTTCAGGACGTTGTATGTACACGCTAGGGAATGTCTTCCCCCCCTCCCTCTCCAAAGGTTCCATTATAACAGTTATTTTTTTCCTTCGCCTCCTCGCTTGCCAAATATCTCGTCTGGATCAGTCTCTGTCAGGCCATGGTATCTTATGATGGTGCAGTACGTTCTTCATACCTTACGCCGAGTCGTTCGCAGATGCGGACATGGCCATCATTTTAGCCTAAACAGAAGCGCGATTAGTTCGAAGACATAATAATGTGCCAGTGGTTACGTCACCCCATGTTCGCCGCACCGACGCGCCATTGCAGTGATGTACCCCTGAGTTGATCTGACACAGGCAGACTCGAGAGTGTGTGTGCGCGTGTGCGTGCTGTGTGTGTGACGTTACATTTCGTCACTGACATGAATCACGAAGCAAACTGGTCACTGAGGAAGATCACGGTTTTCTCTGAGAACTCCTTTTTTTTTTGTTCGATGTCCAAAACTTCCGTACGGTACGCCATTCTTCGTAACGTTACCACACACATTAACACAAGGCAACACATTTAATATTCACTACTAAAAACAAATAATGATTAGCGTTGCAAAAATTAACGCTGAGTATGTAGGGCAGTTTGAATAATTTCCTTGGGATTATTAGAAGAAAATGACATATTTGACAGAGGTCGCGCGTGTTTTCCCACCACACATTGACGCTCTGCGTGTTCCATTATAAATTCTCGTATTTTCTGTAATATTGTAATAAACTCTTCCTTAGCTCCAACTTTAACATCACTAACATAACTGTGAGGAATCCTTTCACATCAAAAGTAATGGTATTTTCATCCTGTTTACTTTCCTGAGACGAAACTAGAGCCCAGCGTTTCCTGTGTTATTCATTTGCAGCCTGTTTAATTATCTTGCTCACATTACAGCGACAATGGTAACACCAGCAGCTAATTTCTTTTGTTTCTTTTACGGGAAATTTTCTAGTTCTGCATTGATTTGAAAAAAAAATAAAAGCTCAGCTCTGAATGGTTGCGCTTCGAGTGTTTCTTGGGTGCAATTTCCGAGTGTTGGCTGTCCGTGCCGTGCGCCTTCAGGCACCAAGCTCGAGTGACGAGGAGGCAGGTGGTTACTACATACACTCCACCTCCGGTTCCACTCAGTTTATGTATTTGAAATGAGTTGAGAGGTTCTGGTAGACGATTAATGGAAATCCCCCACGTCAAAATAATTTAACGTCTCAACGTTACGTCTGGTCGTAAGGCAGCGTTGTGACGGGCTCTCCCAAGGCTGGGATATACATTTCCGGGAAGCTGACTTCGTAACAGTAGGATATTATTACACGCAATGTAAGCCAATGGACTGAAATACACATTCCACTTTGTACGTTTGTCCTTGCCCTTACGAAAACTGCTCAGGAAAGCCCTAAACATGCTTTTTTTCCCCCGCGTTCACATTTTTTTTTCTCTTTGAATACACGTAAAGGAATAAAATTAAAAAGTGGCGGATTTAGATCATAGTTTTATTTTTTTACATTTCGTGGATAAAAGTAGTATTCTCAGACCATTTATTTGCTGAGATAGGCGTATACGCGCAAATACTGACAGTGCAGACATACACTGGAGAGCCAAAAAAAAAAAAAAAAAAAAAAACTGGTATAGGCGTGCGTATGCAAATAACAGAGGTATGGAACCAATCAGAGTAACGCGATGCGGTCGGCTGCTAGATCGGTTACTGCTGCTACAATGGCAGGTTATCAAGATTTAAGTGAGTTTGAACGTGGTGTTATAGTCGGCGCACGAGAGATGGGACATAGCATCTCCGAGGTAGCGATAAAATTTGGATTTTCGCGTACGACCATTTCACGAGTGTACCGTGAATATCGGGAATCCGGTAAAACATCAAATCTTCGACATCACTGTGGCCGGAAAAATATTCGGAACGAACGGGACAAACGACGACTGACGAGAATCATTAAACGTGACAGACGTAAAACCCTAACCCTTTCTCAAATTGGCACAGATTTCAATGCTGGGGCATCAACAAGTGCCAGTGTGCGAACTATTCAATGGATCATCATTGATATGGGCTTTCGGAGCCGAAGGCCCACTCGTGTACCGTTGTTCACTGCACGACACAAAGCTTTACGTCTCGCCTGGGCCTGCCAACACCGCCATTGGACTGTTGATGACTGGAAACACGTTGCCTGGTCTGACGAGTCTCGTTTCCAATTGTATCGGGCGGATGGACGTGTACGGGTATGGAGACATCCTCATGAATCCATGGACCCTACATGTCAACAGGGGACTGTTCAAACTGGTGGAGGCTTTGTCATGGTATGGGGCGTGTGCAGTTGGCATGAAATGGGACCCCTGATACGTCTAGATACGACTCTGACAGGTGACAGATACGTAAGCACCTTGTCCGATCACCTGCACCCATTCATGCTCATTGTGCATTCTGACGGACTTGGACAATTCCAGCAGGACAATGCGACACCCCACACGTCGAGAGTTGCTACCGAGTGGCTCCAGGAACACTCTTCTGACTTTAGACACTTCCATTGGCCACCTAAATCACCAGACATGAACATTATTGAGCATATCTGGGATGCCTTGCAACGTGCTGTTCAGAAGAGATCTCCACCGCCTTGCACTCATATGGATTTGTGGACTGCCCTGCAGGATTAATGGTGGGAATTGCCTCCTGCATATCTTCAGACATTAGTAGAGTCCATGCCACGTCGTCTTGCGGCACTTCTGCGTGCTCGCGGGGGCCCTACACGATATTAGGCAGGTGTACCAGCGGCGTATCTCGCAGCTTTACTTTATTACAACATTTATTCACGATTATATATTAAACTTGTCTCTTTTTTGTCATTTTCCCTTGCTCAGAAGTTGCGCCCCGAACCTCTTGTGTCCCTGGCCACGTGACCACCGCGCCCGTTTATAAAATCCGGCCAGGAAACCAATTTTTTTCCCTGCTCACTGATATTGTTAAGTTGCTAGCCTGAATTATTTTGAAAAGCAGTGCGTAATAGCAAAACGAATTAACTTCACGCGGCTACAAGGCGTTGCGTGACACACTCGGGTACCAAGGAGAAAGTCCATAGTCAGAAATAATGAGTAAATAAGTAATTACTCTAACTGTGTGAAGCAGTGGTTGCGAAGGTAAATTAAAGGATTCTTGGGTTTTTGCGTGGGGGGGGGGGGGCTGGTTTGCCTTCCTTCCTGTAGAACTAGACTTGGCTTGCCCTTGAGACAGTATTCCTGCTACATACGAGAGTACATATCGTTACAGCTTTTATACTGTCCTGAATGTGGAAAAATAATCTTTCGAGATAAAAACGTTTATGTCGTCACTTGAGTAGCACAGATGTTGGCACTGAGAATGGGTGGGCGTTGCGTATTTCAACTGAACAGCTTGAGAGAGAAAAATAATTCTCAGTATTAAAGGAATTTTAGACAGCGCTGTAAGCTGAATTTAAGTCAGTTTCGCACAGCCTGTAACCAACAACAGTCATGCTTCCTTGCCGACTTTCGATCCTCCAGCTAATATATTTCCCCCATTTCTCCACAGCGTTTTGTTGTGATAAGAAGGTAACCATGCTCGATTAACATCGTTGCTCAAGTTCATTAGTTTCAGTGAGGGTAAAAAAAATGCGTCGTTCTGCCCTGACCACCGAGAGACATTTGTACCCGCTCGTCTCTTTCCTGCCCTATCGTCCTTCTCAGTGCAGTCATTAGCCAACACAGTCTTAACGCTTCGTCTACCCGCGGAATTTGGTGCTTTTATTATTCGGTAACACTTTAATAAATCTTGAATTAAATAAAGTTTCCCTCACCTTTAAATTTAGCAAGGTTAAGGCGACTTTTTACTAAAATATTTTCTGTGAAATCGTTGTTTGCGCGAATACGCGTATCTCAGTAAATAACTATTCCTGTAATACTACTTTTTGCAAAAAAAAAAAAAAAGACAATTATTTAACTATATATAAGTATATATTATTTATGGTTAATAAGTTATATATTTTTAAAAATATACATTTAATAACTGTTTTACTTTTATCATATTAAGTGTATTAAAAAAAATAATCGTGAAGAGTAAAAAAAATTGCATTTTTAGAGATTGCCTCCGTAGTTTCCTTAAGAAGTAGGAGAGAAGTACAGCCGTATGAAAGTTATTTAGTCTGTGGACTTTCATCGCGTGTAATGAAGTCCCACAGTTACAGATCTAATTTGCACAGTATACCGTGCGCCGACAGAAACACACTACGCCTTGCGCGTAGGAGCGATGAGGCTCTAGGCGTGCGTGATAATGTCGCCCGTATCGCACCCTCACCTGTGTGCCGTGAACGCGCAATACAGCTCCAGGTACACAGGATCCTTAACATGTTGTTCCTGCCTGGTGTTGAGCCAGGTGGACGCCCCTGCCTCTTTATCTTAATTAGGGTGACCAGATATTTTAATACATGAAGTAGGACACTTAAGAAATTACATCTATTATAAAAGAGTTGTGGTTAACTTTCAAGCATGACATTAATATAAATAAAAGCTAATGCAATTGAATCATTTAAAAGAGTATACCCGAAAAGCATTTGTACATAAATCAAAATCATTATTACTATTTAATTGTAAGTTAACATACACTAATAAAAATATTTAATACATATATTTCTGTGAACTACATTTTTCATTTCAATGAATGGCACGCATAAAAGTGTTATTTTGTAAAAATATGTTAATAAAACTCACTGCATGNTACATTTTTCATTTCAATGAATGGCACGCATAAAAGTGTTATTTTGTAAAAATATGTTAATAAAACTCACTGCATGTGCAAATAACATAAATTCTCATTGGAAATTTATGTGTAAAAAAACAGGACGTTTCGCAGGAGACTTGGCTACAGGAGGACATTTCATAACTTGATTTGGCATTTCGCAGGATAACGCTTTAGAAAGAAGGACTGCCTGGTGACCCTACTCTACACGTGATGTAACTTACCTTGCTGAAGAAGCCCGCCAGGGCAGGCTGGTACAGTAGCACAAGTACCGCCGTGCAGCTGGCCACGCGGAACATCGTCGTCGTCTTGGCTAGCTCGCACACGGCAAGCTCAAACGTCTCGCCTCTACGCCAGTCCGACCTCAGTCGTCGTCGACCGGGAGACGCACATGAAGCGGGTCGGAGATCCAACTTCCGCCAGAGCACGTCCTCCAGACAGCCCTGCTATGCCGCGATGCACACCTCCTCACACTCAGTCGTGAGTACCCAGTACACGCTAACGTGTCACGACGTGGGAGCCCGTCGGATACGAAACGAATCGAACGGAGACTCGTCGCTTTGTGAGAGAGAGGGATATCTGCTGCTATCACGGCCGCGGAGTGCTTGGCTGCAATGCCTCGACAGATGTGAGTAACTTCGACTGACCTCGCGGGGTGACTGTCGCCTCCCGCCCAACATTCCCCCGTGCGCCGCTGTGACTCGCTGCTCGTCGGCATCACGTCGTTTCCCCGGTAGCGCCCGCCTGCTCCGCGAACGCAGCCTCTGCCCCTCCTGCTGTGTCGTACCAGCGTCCCCTCCCCCCCGCCAACGCGAGGTGACGTCACCTTCCGGCTCCCCAATCACTGGCGCGCGACCTGAATAAAACAGCTGGTGCTGGCGTGACGGGCGGTGGAAGGTCGCCTCTCACGCGAAAAGGTCGCCAACGAAAGTCGTGTGTGTGAAGAGCAGCAGAGAGAGAGAGAGAGAGAGAGAGAGAGAGAGAGGCTGGGAGGGAGGACAGAGATAGTGGTAAAGAGAGAGTGAGAAGAGAGGTTTCAATTTACTACCTCCACTCACTCAGTCTCGGACTCTACTCAATCACAATCAGGCAGGATGCAACAACTGCTCCTCCCCTCTCCGTGGGGCTGCGGTGGCTGAGCGGTTAGACTGCTCGCCTCCCACCAAGGCGAACCGGGTTCAATCCCCGGCCGGATCACTCCAGGATTTTCACAAGTGCGTGCCGAACGACGCCGCTGTTCGGCGGGTTTTCTCGCGGGATCTCCCGTTTCCCTTGCCCTTGCATTTAGGCGCTGTGCTCCATTATTATCTCGTTTCACCCTCATCGGCTCTCAAGACCTGACTGTTAAGAGCCGCCCAGATCTCTCGACCCAACCCCTCTTCGCATAGCTGCCACGTGATTGCTGTGGTCAACGCGGAAGTTGTTTGTGCTTTCCAAATGGCCAGCGTGGGGCGGTGTCCAGTTTTGCGACTTCCCCCTCTGGCACGCCAAATTNTGTGCTTTCCAAATGGCCAGCGTGGGGCGGTGTCCAGTTTTGCGACTTCCCCCTCTGGCACGCCAAATTTCGTATTACGTATTACGTATTTTTTTACGCGCACTGCAGTAGAGGCGCTGTTACGGGAACTACTTATAGTGTTGCCTGTTATAGAGAGATCGCTTTACACGCTCCTATACGTATTGTCTTGTAGTTAAAATAAGGGGGTGGGGGGGGGGCACCCAGTCGAGGTAGTAATGTGTTGGGAGAGAGTGCTGTAGAACAACACTTGAATTGAGAGTTGACGCTAAAAGTAGTCTCATTATGTGTAAACAATTTAAGGGNGCCGCCCAGATCTCTCGACCCAACCCCTCTTCGCATAGCTGCCACGTGATTGCTGTGGTCAACGCGGAAGTTGTTTGTGCTTTCCAAATGGCCAGCGTGGGGCGGTGTCCAGTTTTGCGACTTCCCCCTCTGGCACGCCAAATTTCGTATTACGTATTACGTATTTTTTTACGCGCACTGCAGTAGAGGCGCTGTTACGGGAACTACTTATAGTGTTGCCTGTTATAGAGAGATCGCTTTACACGCTCCTATACGTATTGTCTTGTAGTTAAAATAAGGGGGTGGGGGGGGGGCACCCAGTCGAGGTAGTAATGTGTTGGGAGNTTGTAGTTAAAATAAGGGGGGGGGGCACCCAGTCGAGGTAGTAATGTGTTGGGAGAGAGTGCTGTAGAACAACACTTGAATTGAGAGTTGACGCTAAAAGTAGTCTCATTATGTGTAAACAATTTAAGGGATTTTTTTTCTACCTTTTTTCAATAGAGTGCTTGCTACTGTAGATATTTCATTATTCTTTCTGAACACTTCTTGCACTTGGGTAAACACAAGAAAGTGTTACAAAATGAACGAAAATCCCAATTGAATGCCACCACTTTCTTTTCACGAAAACTGTAAAAATCCGAGGGATATGTTGGCGGCCCCTTAACGGATTGGCAATGAAAACTGCATTATATTGCTATTTGGGGAAATGCACTGGAAGGTGATCATAATTTCCATAGGCAAGTAAAAAATAAGCTCGGTGTACGGATCTTTTATAAGTTTGCAAATATTCCTGAGTATTCCGTGCATTCTTAGTACTTCCATTACTTTTGGATTCGCAGCAACTCGCTGTGAAGTGTTCCTTGCTACATGTTTCATTAAAACGGCTTCTTCCCAGATTCCAAATCTATGGTAAATGCACAACGATGAATGTCTTACAATCATTTTCACAAGATAAGGGATGTACCCAATGATGAACTGGGGACAGTGAAGGAAAGAGAAAAAAAAAGTGTTTCTGAGGACTCACTTTTTAAAACCTCGAGTGTACAGATACAACAAAATTACCGCAGATACTACAAACTACGTGTAATCTTAGGTTCCTGCTGTCAACNGGGGGGGGGGGACGATGTGGAGGACCTCAGAATATAAGCCTCCACTTCAGCCAGCTTCATTGGCACGCTTGGGCAAATCGATTGTAGTTTATAAAATAATAAATATTTGTCAGTAGAAAACAAACCTCTTTGTCAATTCCAGACTTTAATTTGTGCTCTGGTAAAACGGTGATATCGTTCAGGATGAAATATGCATCTCTCTTCCCACACTCTCCTACTTTAACTGAGCAGCACTTCTAAGTCGGTATTTTTACCTAACTCTTCAGTTTCACGTCTTTTGCCCCTTTCACTTGATTCGCAACCTTTGGCATGTTAAATAAATATTCAAGCCAAATCCAACATATATATTTTTTTAACAAGTCCTCTTTTCTAAGTGTTTTAAACCAGCTTCGCTTAATTTCCGATTTTAAACGCGACAAATCATGCTTTACCTCTTTCATGTGGTCGTAAACATCCAATTGTAATTGTAGTAGGTAGTTTTAAAATATTGTTTCTGTATGTTGGTAAATTACTGTTTAGAATCATCCCTTTGATATTTGGCAGTAGTATAAGGAAAGTGTATGTTTTGGGCGAAGGGCGTGGGGCGGCGGAGCTCGAAACTGTTCATGCTCTGTCATTCTGGTCGGCTGGCAGCCATATTATTCGCCATTTTACTGACAAAATCACACGATTAAACTAAAAAATCACCACATAAATAAATTATTTTATTTAAAAATTACTTT
>NQII01001861.1:379790-397412 GCA_002778355.1 Clitarchus hookeri
ACCAACACCCCCATCCAATAAAAAAATCAAGAAAATTCGAAAGAAAAAAGAAAAATCGAGGAAAAAATTACATTGTTGACTCCAACCAACATGTTGAATGTTGGCGACCTTAACCTTTACCCCAGTGACCTTGATCCATGCCCATGACATTGAATGAAATTAAAAAATGTTTTAAAAACTTTCAACAAATTTAGAACTTAAAAATATAGAATAATATTGTAAATAACATTTACAGACTTACATGCAGGAGGTCTGGGGCTGGATGGCAGGTGGAGCNAAAATATAGAATAATATTGTAAATAACATTTACAGACTTACATGCAGGAGGTCTGGGGCTGGATGGCAGGTGGAGTGATTAGCGACGGAGCACCCGACACGAAGAGCAGCAGACGGCTGACACCCCACCACCAACCCCTCCAATTTGTATTCGCTGATCACTTGCATTCGCTAGGACCCCCCTCGACCTCCTCCCGTCCAAGGGTTCAAGGCAACCCATCACATTGCTCGCTCGCTCGTGATTGGTTGTTGGTCGCATGATATCTCGTCCTCCGCAGGTAATTAATATTGCCAAAGGTGCGCCACGTCACAGGTCTTCGTTTGATGTGCAGTGTTTCTTTCAGACACCCTTACACACTGGTTAACAAAAAAAGGGGGGGCAGCTATGCCACCACCCCCTCGGGGAGAATCTTAATAACATTACAACGAAGTTGAAAATAATTGTAACTATTATACTATTGAATTTAAGTCTTAATTTTGGAAGCATTAGTTATAGAGTGAAATTACTTTAATTCCTGCTTCTTATCACGTGGTTACTAATCGCGTCCAGCCGCACTCGGCTCGCAGCGAATCGTTTACTTTCGATGAACCTTCCTCTAGGTTTGGTTTATCCCTAGAACTATCCCCTAGATGGATAATATATTATTTTACACACTCTGTGAACTATCTCTTCCTCCCTTCCAAACACCCAGTAGTTTCATGTCCTCCATGTGCGTCAGACGTCAGTGAATATTGTCTGTTGCTGTGCTTGTGTAGTTCTCATTTACAAATGTAGTGCATTCGGTTTCTATGTGCAGGCTGCGCTGTAAGTACTTACACAATAAACATTCATTCTTGAATAGATTAAAAAAAAAACTGACAAAAATTAAAAATATTTGTGATTGACAACAGTGGAGGATCCAGTAAGGGGAAACCAAAATGGACTCACCAACCGAACTTGAAAGCAACCATTATCTGAAAACAATTGTGCAATTAAATTAATTTTAATTGTTTCATACTAACCTTACGTTTTTAGTGCTCCCTTCGGATACGTCCCTGTTAAAAATTACCGTAACAAACGAAAATTTTTCTATACTGATTAAATTATTCTCTCAAATATATAGTTTTTTNAAAATATAGAATAATATTGTAAATAACATTTACAGACTTACATGCAGGAGGTCTGGGGCTGGATGGCAGGTGGAGCGATTAGCGACGGGGCACCCGACACGAAGAGCAGCAGACGGCTGACACCCCACCACCAACCCCTCCAATTTGTATTCGCTGATCACTTGCATTCGCTAGGACCCCCCTCGACCACCACCCGTCCAAGGGTTCAAGGCAACCCATCACATTGCTCGCTCGCTCGTGATTGGTTGTTGGTCGCATGATATCTCGTCCTCCGCAGGTAATTAATATTGCCAAAGGTGCGCCACGTCACAGTTCTTCGTTTGATGTGCAGTGTTTCTTTCAGACACCCTTACACACTGGTTGACAAAAAAAAGGGGGGCAGCTATGCCACCACCCCCTCGGGGAGAATCTTAATAACATTACAACGAAGTTGAAAATAATTGTAACTATTATACTATTGAATTTAAGTCTTAATTTTGGATGCATTAGTTATAGAGTGAAATTACTTTAATTCCTGCTTCTTATCACCTGGTTACTAATCGCGTCCAGCCGCACTCGGCTCGCAGCGAATCGTTTACTTTCGATGAACCTTCCTTTAGCTTTGGTTTGTCCCTAGAACTATCCCCTAGATGGATAATATATTATTTTACACACTCTGTGAACTATCTCTTCCTCCCTTCCAAACACCCAGTAGTTTCATGTCCTCCATGTGCGTCAGACGTCAGTGAATATTGTCTGTTGCTGTGCTTGTGTAGTTCTCATTTAAAAAATGAAGTGCATTCGGTTTCTATGTGCAGGCTGCGCTGTAAGTACTTACACAATAAACATTCATTCTTGAATAGATTAAAAAAAAACTGACAAAAATTAAAAATATTTGTGATTGACAACGGTGGAGGATCCAGTAAGGGGAAACCGAAATGGACTCACCAACCGAACTTGAAAGCAACCATTATCTGAAAACAATTGTGCAATTAAATTAATTTTAATTGTTTCATACTAACCTTACGTTTTTAGTGCTCCCTTCGGATACGCCCCTGTTAAAAATTACCGTAACAAACGAAAATTTTTCTATACTGATTAAATTATTCTCTCAAATATATAGTTTTTTTTATTATAATTAATTTCTGTTTAAAAGCTGTGCTACAATTACCGCAGTGTTTCCGTAAAGAAATAACCGTGCAATTCCTGTGGCCAGCAACAAAAATGGTGTCTACAACTGCAGTACGAAAACTGTTATGTGGCCAATCAGAAATGAGTACGAAATAAGTACAGGTTGTCGAAATTATGAGTATTTAAGAAGAATGTTTTAACCTACCTGAAATTTGTTTACTTAATATAAACGGCAATTCATTTGCGCGGGACTATTTTTGCTGGAATACAGTTTTTCTTACTTTTATGTGAGTTTCTTCTTATTCATTTTTATAATTACTGTCACTTCTGTCATATAACACTGGCGAAACTTCTCTACAAGAAATTAATGCTAAACCGCATTTGCCACTACAAAATATTTCTGATCTCTCGCTCACATGTGACACCCATACAGATGTTAAGATTAAAGAAACGGGATATCGGAAATGTACCAAGTATTCCATTTTGCAAACGTTTTTCTGAGACTTTGCATTGACACTCGTAGTTACAAAATACCTTCACGTGATTGGCCGGCATAGACCGGGCCGTAAGAAAATAGAACATTATCAATCTTTCTTGCGAGCTTACGGCTAGCGGGTGGCGAGTTCATGCAATACGTTGCGTTGTCGCACGAACTGTGAGGAAGTGTGTGTTCTATATGCTACTGTTATTCCTAACTGTGATTGTAGCATGGCTTCAATGTGTGTAAAATGCACTGTGTGAATATTCGAAGCTGCTGAAGGCAGGAGCATGCTCCCGTCTTCAGCCACGAAGTTCTTACGATTTTTCTGTAATTTTTATAGAGGTCAACGTCAAGGTCAAATTCAGATTTTCCTAGTGCATACCATAGCGGTAATCAAAGTTCAAGGTCAATGTCGAATCAAGATTTTCCTCGTGTATACCATGGCGGTAATAAAAAGTCAAGGTCAAATTTTAAAAAAATTGATTGCAGGTCAAGGTCAAGGTCAGCAGCAGGGAGGAGTCAGAAGCAGGGAGGAGTCAGCAGGGAGGAGTCATCTTGTTTTACCACAAAATCTGGTAATTTGCTTTTCCTAGTGATGGACGTGAACCTAATATTAACATGGTTATAATAAATGACTAACGCTAAAATAATAATACTATGACATCATCCAAGATGGCCGTCGTCTCAAGAATCCTTCGATAGAGAACTGAGTTCGAGTCTTGGAACTAAACAAACTACACTGAGGAGATAAAAAAAACTGGTACACCTGCCTAATATCGTGTAGGACCCCCGCGAGCATGCAGAAGTGCCGGCAAGACGACGTGGCATGGACTCTACTATGTCTGAAGGTATGCAGGAGGCAATTCACACCATGAATCTTGCAGGGCAGTCCACAAATCCATAGGAGTGCGATGCGGTGGAGATCTCTTCTGAACAGCATGTTGCAAGGCATCACAGATATGCTCAATAATGTTCATGTCTGGTGATTTAGGTGGCCAATGGAAGTGCCTAAAGTCAAAAAAGTGTTCCTGGAACCACTCGGCAGCAACTCTCAACGTTTTGGGTGTCGCATTGTCCTGCTGGAATTGTCCACGTCCGTCGGAACGCACAATGGACATGAATGGGTGCAGGTGATCGGACAGGATGCTTTCGTATCTGTCACCTTTCAGAGTCGTATCTAGACGTATCAGGGGTCCCATTTCACGCTAACTGCACACGCTCCATACCAAGTAAGAGCCTCCACCAGCTTGAACAGTCCCCTGTTGACATGTAGGGTCCATGGATTCATGAGGATGTTTCCATACCCATACACGTCCATCCGCCCGATACAATTGTAAACAAGACTCGTCAGACCAGGCAACGTGTTTCCAGTCATCAAAATTCCAATGGCGGTTTTGGCGGGCCCAGGCGAGGCGTAAAGCTTTTTGTCGTGTAGTGAACAACGGTACACGAGTGGGCCTTCGGCTCCGAAAACCCATATCAATAATGGTCCGTTGAATAGTTCGCACACTGGCACTTGTTGATGTACCAGCATTGAAATCTGCGCCAATTTGAGAAAGGGTTTTACGTCTGTCACGTTTAATGATTCTCGTCAGTCGTCGTTTGTCCCGTTCGTTCCGAATATTTTTCCGGCCGCAGCGATGTCGAAGATTTGATGATTTACCGGATTCCCGATATTCACGGTACACTTGTGAAATGGTCGTACGCGAAAATCTAAATTTTATTGCTACCTCGGAGATGCTATGTCCCATCTCTCGTGCGCCGACTATAACACCACGTTCAAACTCATTTAAATCTTGATAACCTGCCATTGTAGCAACAGTAACCGATCTAACAACTTTGCCAGATGCTTGTTGTCTTATATAGGCACTGCCGACCGCATCGCGTTACTCTGATTGGTTCCATACCTCTGTTATTTGTATACGCACGCCTAACCAGTTTTTTTTGGCTCTCCAGTGTATTAATTCTCATTTGTACTGTGACTAAATCTGATAATTTTCTTTTTCTAGTGATGAACGGGAATAACGCTGAAGTAATAATAATATTTTATATACTTTTTTTTACAGATGTGAGAGACGAGTCATACAGTCTCATTAAACGTAATTATTCCATCATGTAGGTCACATGCGCGTGTGCGTACGTGTTACTTGTAGTCTGTGTATGACTCGCCAAGTGGCTATGACCTTCAGTATACATGGTACTTGCACCTTTTTTCTGACCCGTCTCTCACCCTACATACACGACGACTGCTGTCTCTCTAGAGTATATAGTACAGTGGCTAAGGTGAACGTGCTCTTCATCTTCGTCGATGGAAAATAATCGGGATAGTTATTTGTTTCGTTTTTTTGTTTCATTATTTCTTTCGCAGACATTTTTTTTCTCAAACGCTGTTATGCTCGACGAGCATGGCACTTTCCACCACTAGGATGTCAGGTGAAAGGATGCTGGAAGGAATATGAGAAATCCGAAGTGGAATGGTAGAGCATGAGGCATGTCTCCATCAGGGTGCCAGGTAAAAGGTTGTTAGAAGGAATATGAGTAAACCAAGGTGGAATGACTTGTACTGGCCAGGATGGTCTGGTCTTGTCTCGTACTATCTAAAGTCTCGTAGAGTATCTGACACTTGTGCAATATGCGCTGGTTGGTTGGTGAGTACTTATAACTTGTTAACTTAAAATTTTTTTTAAATTTTTATATCTGTTTGCGATGGTTGACTTTATCGTTCTCCATACTTCACGACTCTGTCATAGTATTGTACTTTAGTCTAATGTTACATATGTTGTTCATTGCTTGGTTGAATTTGTGTGTCTCTGTAGCATAGCTCGGACGTAGGATGTATGTGAGAAAGATAGTTTTAATATTTATTTTGCTGTACTAACCAAGGCTACCACGCTAGCTTTTTCAGACGCACAGTGTTGTCTAGCATCGCGTGATGTGCTGTACGGTACTCGTCACTTGTACAATATATGCTGGTAGGTGATAATAACTACTTTTCTTTTATGTTTATGCCTGCTAGTATCAGCATTTCGCGAGAGTATTTTTTTTTCGGTCTAACGTAATGTATAGTGTTAGTTGCGTGTGCAGTATGCTGCGGTCTGTGGGAGTTTATAACTATTGGCATTTACATTTTTTTTTAAATATCTAATCATCAATACATATCGGTGTCATAGACTCTTGCATGACTACTGGTTTCATACACTGTGTGTTTAGTAGCAAGCAAAGGGACAAAACCTTTACAAGTCATTTAATGAAATGTTACATTAACTACGGTGATAGATAGTATACATTTTTTTCATTCCATGTCTGGTTGTAAAGGGTTACCCATGTTAGCGATGACTTGAGCTGCCGACGCTTGTGTAGGACTGACGAGCATCGTTGATATATTATTATATAAGTATTTTTTTTACAGTTATCACGACTATGTGTCACATGTATGTATCATATTTGTATGTATTTTTTGCTTTTTACATATCTTAGTTTGTTGTAAGTTATCCATCCTGAATTTTATGTACGTATATGGTTTCATATATATTTTAGCCTTTCAACGGAGTCATTGAAGTCTTCACAAAATAAGCAGCTAGACTTTCCCGCCACTCTTCACAGAAGGTTCACGATACACGCCTGTGTGTATGTTCTTCCATGATGAGTAGGGAACTGAGTTCGAGCCTTGGAACTATACAAAACTATTAATTCTCTTTCGGACTTTGACTAAATCTGCTAATTTTCTTTTTCCTAGTGATTGCTGTGAACCTAATATTAGCATGGTTATAATAAATGAATAACATAAAAATAAAAATTTATGTACTTTAAACTTTTTTTTTTACAGACATGAGAGACGAGTCATACAGTCTCATTAAACACTATTATTACAGCATGGAGGTTGTATGCATGCGTGTGTGTGTACATGTTACTTGCAGTTTGTGTATGACTTGTCTAGTGACTGAGACCTTCAGCATATATGGTACTTGCACCTTGTTTATATTTGTCTCTCACCCTACATACACATCTACTGCAGTCTCTAGAGTATATAGTAATTGCTAGCATTTCGACTCAGTTGCTATTCAGACTTCAAATAGCTACGTGTCTCGTGTATGTATCACATTTGTATGTTTTTTTTTGTTGCCTTATACATATCTCAGTTTGTTGTAAGTTATCCATCCTGAATTTTATTTACGTATATGATTTCATATATATTTTAGTTTTTCAACCAAGTCATTAAAGTCTTCGCAAAATAAGCAGCTAGACTTCCCGTCACTCTTCACAGAAGGTTCACGATACACGCCTGCATGTATGTTCTTCCATGATGAGTCGGTTGGTAGATACCTCTGAGTCAGGGTACTAGGTTCAAATCTGTGTTTCTATGCATAGGTAAGTTATCTGCATGTCGGAATTCAGTCATGTCGGCTGAAGGCTATCGTGTCCCTAGCAGGGGCTGTGTGACCTTGGTGCCTTACATAACACTCTCTCGGCTAGTGATCTGTGTTATCCGTTAAACTTGCCAAGACCTGCACGGTGCTCACATCGGCAGCTGACCATCTGAGCTCTCTCACATATTCTCTGGCATATGACAACAGCCGCAGTGTACCCTTGTGTAGGACTGATGATTGTTTATATTATCATAAACGTATTTTTTTATAGTTACCGCGACTATGTGTCTCATGTATGTATCATATTTGTATATATCTTGCTTTTTGCATATATCATTTTTGTTGTAAGTTATCCATCCTGAATTTTATTTACATATATATGCTTTTCATATTTATTTGGTTCGGAAATTATATCTACCTATACTTAAGACATATATACGCATGTAGTCATTATAGCTAACTATGCTTATAAGGATGCTTAGGACATATATACATATATATATGCGCATGTAGCCATTTTCGTTGTCGATGGTGAGAGTTTCTGTATGTATTGCTCAAGCAACCTATCGATATGGAACAGAGTTCGAGATATGATACTATACAAATAAACTATTAACTATCTTTCCGACTTTGACAAAATCTGGCTTTTTTCTCAGTGGTGGAGGTGAACTTAGTATTGACAAGGGTTAAGATAAATTAATAACACCGAAATCATTTACATACTTTCACCTTTACTTACAGGCTTGACATAATACAAATACCTAATCATATTTGATACATACTCGACATAGTGTTCATTCGAGCAAAAACTTTATGCTGACTGTTTTGGAAGAAGAACAATATCTTCTGTGAGCATTCAAGCTGTTCTTATTCGAATATACTGCACTGCAGTTATCAAATGGGTAGGTCTTGTAGACGGTAGCAAATTTGCAGTTGCTATCTTCATGTAATTTGATCCAGCTGCGCTTCCTGAATGTGTTGCCGCAATACTTGCACTCACTTCCCAATTAATGACAAACATGGCCTCTGCATGTATCGTTATGTCTATAAACACTATCACTTCGGGTAAACATGGCATCACAGGTATCACAGTGGAACGTTTTGTATGCTGGGCTGAACATGCAATGGAAACTTTCATGCGGGCGTGAACTATAACTTGTGTTAAAAGTATTTCCACAGTAGTTACATTGGTGTCGTATCGTTTGCATCGACTCTTCAGGACCCCTTGCTGTTGACCACGTTGTAGTCGGTAAATCTTCAGCTATTGGTTACGTCTTCATATTATAACAGGGTACACGATTGTAGTAGTTACGATGACATCGTAAAGCTCTTCAATATACCTTGCTGTTGATGTCGACAACAATGTGGCCGATGGTGAGTCTTCATCCATTGATTCAGTCTTCATATTGTAGTAAAATACTGCTTTCCACCACTATCACAGCGCTCGACAACGGAATTATTTTCATTTTACGTGACGCTCGCTTATATACCTTCCACATGTCATGTCAATTTGTATTGCTTGTCTCGGCTTTCCTCAGTGAATGACTGGTGGTTTATGATAGGCTATCAGCTTCGCTAGTGCCGAGACTCTTTCAAAAGCCTCGCGTAACATGTTAGGCTCCTTTATCGTTGTGTATGGTATCGTCCTTTATGTTAGGTCACCGATGGTGAAACGCTTTCGAGAGCCCCGCGTAACATGTTAGGCTTCTTTATCATTGTGTGCGACAGCGCCCTTTATGATAAGCCGGCGATGACGAGAGCCTCGCATAACATGTGATGCTCCTTTATCATTATGTGCGGTGGTGTTCTCACTTTATTACATCGATAGATTACATTTATGATTTATTTGNTTACGTGACGCTCGCTTATATACCTTCCACATGTCATGTCAATTTGTATTGCTTGTCTCGGCTTTCCTCAGTGAATGACTGGTGGTTTATGATAGGCTATCAGCTTCGCTAGTGCCGAGACTCTTTCAAAAGCCTCGCGTAACATGTTAGGCTCCTTTATCGTTGTGTATGGTATCGTCCTTTATGTTAGGTCACCGATGGTGAAACGCTTTCGAGAGCCCCGCGTAACATGTTAGGCTTCTTTATCATTGTGTGCGACAGCGCCCTTTATGATAAGCCGGCGATGACGAGAGCCTCGCATAACATGTGATGNATGGTATCGTCCTTTATGTTAGGTCACTGATGGTGAAACGCTTTCGAGAGCCCCGCGTAACATGTTAGGCTTCTTTATCATTGTGTGCGACAGCGCCCTTTATGATAAGCCGGCGATGACGAGAGCCTCGCATAACATGTGATGCTCCTTTATCATTATGTGCGGTGGTGTTCTCACTTTATTACATCGATAGATTACATTTATGATTTATTTGTCTCTTCGCATTGTAGGCATATGGAAATGATATGTTACAGTAGTGACATGGATGTCTAGGAGATGTGACTATTCCCGCCATTGTTTTCATAGTAGTGTGCGTTGCCTTTAATTATGTTGATGGATCGAATTTTCCTTTCGTAGATATCTTCCCATCAAAAGTTTTGCTTTAATCTCAGCAAATACTGATTGACATGGGGAGGAAGGAGAGCTTTACATGTTACAATATGCCTTTTTTTTTAAGCTATCACGTCTTCGCAATTATGATTTGCACTTTTCACTTGATAATATAACATGTTTCGTATTTTTGTAACCAACCAGTCTCGGGTCGGCGAGCATGACAGCTTTGAGAAAAAGTCTTCTTACAGTAACGGCATACATACCTTTCCTGATTATTATTTTCTCTCGTCGACGAAGATGAAGAACACGTTCGTCTTAGCCTCTGTTCACTCTTTGAGGTCTGAATAGCAAAATGAGCCGATCGTCCTATACTAAAACTTATACACGTACACCAGACCACGTCGCTTAACGAGATGCTAACTGATATATATAATGCTTAGTGTAACTACTTTTTACGATTTTGTAGCCGGGCAGGGCTTGAATCTGGACCGGTATGCCCGGCGTGAGTTATGGATATGTATAAAGTATTACTATTATTATGTCACACTCTTGCATTGGAAGTTTTGTTATTTCTTTTTTTTATGACTCTACAATGTGGCTCATTGACTCATTTTTGGGCAATGAGGGATTGAGGGATTTTACGAAAATATATTTAAAGTATTATTATTATTACATCACGCTCTTGCATTGGAAGTTTCGTTATTTTTTTTATGATGATGACCCTACAATGTGGCTCAGTGACTCCAATTTGGGCAATGAGGAATTGAGGGATTTTACCTAACATGCTGGGCGAGGCTCTGATCGGTTACGCAAAACATTTCATAGCATGACCCTACAATGTGGCTCAGTGACTCCTTTTTGGTCAATGAGGGATTGAGGGATTTTAACTTACATGGATCTCTGATTGGCTACGCGAGGCTAAGGAATATCAACAGCTTCAAGCTATCACCATTCATCATGACTGAAGAATGTTCGTATTCATTAACCTCCTATCATGTAACTTCTCACATCGTATAAGCATAGCTGGTTCTAAGTTCCGATTTGTTTATCATACATATCACACCCTCAACAATGAAAAAAACAATTATCACAGAATCATTTAAGCCCTACAAGCGTAGTTGCTCGTAATTTCCGAACTGTTTAAGATACAGGCAACAAATTCGAAACATATATATATATCGTCCAGGCAACGAAAATTATCGCATAGCTATTTATGTCCTATAAGTATACAAATTATCACATATTAATTAAAACCCTATAAGCATAACTGTGCAAAATTTCCGACTCGTTTAAGATACGATAGTCAAATTTAATAACATAGACATCACTCCCACCATCTCTAAAAGGTTACGTCTCTGATAGGTTACGTGCGGCTCTTGTAACTTTAAATATTCCGTCACATCATGCAAACAAACCTTGACCTAGTCTAGAAAATTACATCAAAAGGAAAACAAAACAATCCATATTCATTACTGGATATTCCCAATATATACATATACCATGTAAGAGTGTGATGTATATCATCTAGTAGGAAGGACTTAAATGTTAATTGATTTTGGGAAGACTCTGAGATAACCCTCCCAGCTAGGAATACAAACACATAATGTACATAATTAGTAGGAAGGACTTAAATTATAATCGAATTTGGGAAGACTCTGAGATAACCCTCCCAGCTTGGAATGCAAGAGCATGAAGTATATCATCTCGTAGTAAGGACTTCAATGTCAATTTGACTTTGGGAAGACTCTGAGATAACCCTCCCAGCTTGGCATGCAAGAGCATGATTTTTTTCATCTCGTAGGAAGGACTTAAATGATAATCGAATTTTGAAGACTCTGAGATAAGCCTCCTGGCTTGGTATGCAAGAGCGTGAAATATATAATATCGTAGAAATGACTTAAATTTTAATTGAATTTGGGAAGACTATGAGATAACCCTCCCAGCTTGGAATGCAAGCACGTGATGTATATCATCTTGCAGGAAGGACTTAGATGATAATCGAATTTGGGAAGATTCTGAGGTAACCCTCTGGCTTTGCATGCAAGAGCCTGAAGTATATCATCTTGTATGGATGACTTAAATGTTAACTGATTTAGGGAAGACTCTGAGGTAACCCTCCAAGTTTGCAATGCAAGCATGTGATGCATATCTAGTAGGAAGAACTGAAATGGTAATCTAATTTGGGAAGGCTCTGAGATAACCCTCTGAGTTTGGCATGGAAGGGCCTGAAGTATATCATGTCTTAGGAAGGACTTAAATGTTAATTGATTTTGGGAAGACTATGAGATAACCCTCCCAGCTTGGGCGGAAAAGCCTATCCATTACGTCACGACAGCATCCTGTAGCCTGAGGCCATGTCATGGCATCTGGGATTCGTCTTAGGGACACAACTCGTAGCCTCGGGCAATTTAATGGAAAGGGGGATTCGCCGAAGGGACACCGCCTGAGGCTATGTAGGAAAAACAAAAATGACCACCATGAAATGTAAAATTTTTTTTTTTAAGTATTAAAATATTTGATATATTTTTTTAAGTTTTGAAATATTCAATACATTTTTTAACTTTTGAAATATTTGCAACATTAAAAAATATTTTGAAAATTTTGAGAAAATTTTGAAAAATAAATTTAGAAAACATTTTGAAAACAAAATTTTTAGAAAATTTTGGTAAATTTTGAAAACAAAATGGCCACCATCGAAACGGAATGCCAGAGCAGGTGGTTTTTGCACTTCCTGCCAAGATCTACGCCATCAAAACGGAATGCAAATGCATGAAGTTGGCATTTTCCTTGGTAAGCTTCGGCATCCCCTGTGTCCCTGTCATGAATCTTTGTTCGAACCGCTCATTTCTAACTACTTAAGGTTCTATGTGTTCCTCCCAGCTGTCTGACCAAACCACTATTTCATCTAGATAGGCGGTGACAAACTTGCCAATATAGCCATCCAGTATGTGTACCATCATTGCTTGAAATTTAGCTGGCGCGCACATAAGACTAAAGGGCATAGCACAAAATTAATACTTTTTGCCATCTGGCATGGTGAAGACAGTTTTGTGGTGGTTATTGGGTGTGACAGGGACTTGCCAGTAGCCCGAACAGAGGTCAATGGAAGACATTATTTTTGCAGAACCGAGCAACCTGAGAGCACTGTNGGGACTTGCCAGTAGCCCGAACAGAGGTCAATGGAAGACATTATTTTTGCAGAACCGAGCAACCTGAGAGCACTGTTTACGTTTATTACTGGAGGGGCTGAGCTTATGTTAGCCAAGTTAATTGGGCGGAAATCAACACAAAACCTTTATATTTCATCTTTTTTAGGGGCCAATATTATGGCTGAGTTGTGGTTGCGCTCAGGTAACTCAATAACACCTTCATTTGACCTTTGCACTCCTTTGGGTGTCGATGATGTTGCGGTGGTAGGTTGTGTAGTCTCTGGGCGTCATGTACAGTGGTTCCTCGTGACTCGTAGGTATAGGATTNTGATGTTGCGGTGGTAGGTTGTGTAGTCTCTGGGCGTCATGTACAGTGGTTCCTCGTGACTCGTAGGTATAGGATGCTCTGCATGGTTGGTGCAATGAAGTGGGCCCTCCCACACATAAACACATCACTTCGTTTGTGCAAGATGTCTTGAACGGGTCTTTGAAATTCCACGGGGACAGCATGGTCAAAATCTTGGAGATGTATATTGTCCGGAACAGTGGGTTGATTGTACCTTATGTGGTAAACTGTTTTCCGTCGTGTCTTGCCGAAATTAATGTGGTCATGGGATAACTAAATTACAGCTTGTTGGTCAGTGAGTCCTGGTACTCCCAGAATAATGTCCTCTCTGAGTTCTTGCATAACTACAATGGGAACACGCATGACTTCGTCCCTGATGGTTACAGTTACAGTGGTGGTACTGCGGGCGTGGCCAGATACGTCGCATGGGGTGAGATGGACAAATTGATCTTGTTGTTTGCACTGTTCAGGGGCNGGAACAGTGGGTTGATTGTACCCTATGTGGTAAACTGTTTTCCGTCGTGTCTTGCCGAAATTAATGTGGTCATGGGATAACTAAATTACAGCTTGTTGGTCAGTGAGTCCTGGTACTCCCAGAATAATGTCCTCTCTGAGTTCTTGCATAACTACAATGGGAACACGCATGACTTCGTCCCTGATGGTTACAGTTACAGTGGTGGTACTGCGGGCGTGGCCAGATACGTCGCATGGGGTGAGATGGACAAATTGATCTTGTTGTTTGCACTGTTCAGGGGCAATCAGTAGTTCACTAATGAAATTATATGAAGCTGCTGTGTCAATGAGTGCTAAACTGCTAATTTTGAGTTAACATTAACGNGTAGTTCACTAATGAAATTATATGAAGCTGCTGTGTCAATGAGTGCTAAACTGCTAATTTTGAGTTAACATTAACGGGTATGCACAGTAGGCTGTCATATTTTGAAAAATTTGGCCGAGATAAGAGTGTTTGTTTTTCCAGTTATCTTTGCCATGTTCACTGTTTCTGGGGTAGGAGGTCGTCTCCCCTATCCCGGTTTCCCATTTCCTGGTGCAGGGTTACCCTTTGCTTTACGATTTGGGCAGTACTTGTGTCAGTGTATCGCCTCGCCAGGACAGTAGAAGCAAAGACCGGGTGGCAGCCAGTCAGGTGCTGTGATACTGTTACATGGTTAGGTATTTGTGCCATTGTTGCATGTGGGTTGGCCGGCCCAGACACTCTCAGCTGGCTGGGGTGGTATAAATTCGCCCGTATGTGCCATTGGTAGTGGACCACCAGGTGCTGTGTTGTTGTTGTCCCGATTCTCGGTGAGTGTGGCAGATGCAAACATGTGCGTTCCACATGGTGACACACTGTGTTGACATAGCTCGGTGGTATCGTGGGAAATGAAGGGTACCTCTTCGAAGAAAGTTTTCAAAGCCATTGTAAATGGCTGGTCGCAAAGCATTTCTGAATTCAGGGAGGACTCTCTGAATCACTGCTCCCAACACGCCCACAGCGGCAATATGAGGGTAAAATTAGGCTACAAGTTTTAATTTACGTCACACGAATGTTTCGAGCTCTTTATGGGCATGTTGCCACTCTGTGAAAATGCTTAAATGCATTTGTAAGTTTGCCAGCATGCTGGTGTACCTGGTGGAAAATTTTGTAACGAACTGTTCCCATGACATTTGGTACTCTGTAGCAGACCACCACCTTGCACACAAATCACCTGTGAGTTGCGCTCCTACTGCACATGACCACTCCTTGGGTGGAACACTGTACTGTTGCAGTCGCTGCACGCATTCCTTCACGAATGCTTGAGGTCCCTCCGAGCCCTGACCAGAGAAATTCGGAGTGTTTGAAATCTCGCCGGAGCAACTGCTGAGGTTGCATGCGAATTTGTATTTGATGGCGATGGGCTGCGACGAGAAGAAGAAAAAGACTTGTTTAGTTGCCATTAAGTCTACCATCTTTGCATGGCGAGCTTGATTCAATAACTAAAATATGATATAAATAAGATGTGATCACTAATATTCGTTACTGAAAAAAAAAATGTATTCGTGGACATAGTTTTAATAATAGGCTATTTATGTAAAAGTAAAGTATTTTTATTTCGGGTAAATTACCATCATATTATGAATAAGTAAAAGGCGGTAAGTGTTGGCTCTGCTAACACTCACTGGCAACTAATAGTTTCTTTAAGTTTTCAGGACCCACTGGTTATTCGGAAGGAGGGGGTGGGGGAGAGGCCCCATCGCACCACTCCCTCCACCAGAGTGATGTGCCAACACCACTCTGGTTAAGCCAGCGTGAATTGAAGTCAAAGAAAGATGTCCTGCCCCCTCTCTACTAGTATTTTCTCTACCTATTAATAAAGAGCATGGTTTCCACAAATCTGTCTATTTTAGAATTTTCTGATAAAGCATGCAACAATTTTTAATTCTTTTCTATCGAAAGGGCTTTTACGGTGTCTATGCCAGTTTATCCCTTTCTCTTCTTATCTTAGTATAGTAGTTTAGCTATAGGTGCAATTAGGGAGGTTTTCATGGCCGAATTGTGGCTATGACAGCCCAATCCCTTGCTGCCTAGATGCATGTCTTCTTGCATGATTTCCTTCCCTTGTAGGTGTATGGGGCTTAGCCCTGAGATGCAATTAATTACCGTCCCTACCACGGGCTCACACATAACACTTAGTTTTAGAGTAGGTTAGAAAAAAAAATCGTTACTGAAAGCATATGTTTCTATGTTTCGTTTCTAACAATGAGGTATTAATTTCTGTTTCAATTTTTGTTTATAGGTTTTTGCATTTGATACTGAAATAAATTCAGAGCAGTCTCCGTGTTTATTTTACTAAATTTGATAATGCTTTATTAGTGTTTTATGGGGAAAGTTTAAAGTATTTTTGATAATAAACCAAAACATGATTTTAGTCCATTTTGGTTTACGAAAAACCGGATTTGCCAATTTGTACACTAGATTATGGCATACAGGGGGTTCCAGGGATGTTGATGTAGATTCCTGTCTTACCCGGCTTGTCAGGTTAAGGCGAAAACTTGCAAAATTGTCCAGCGCCATAACTCAGTGAGCATGAGTTAGTGAGAGTCATGCGGTCGACAGCATGTGGGTCACTGGAGTCCTCTGTCGATATGTCTTGCTTATGAATGATGAACTTACCAATAATTGAACATACTGGTTTCACTCTTTATGCTGACGAGGTTGTATGAAACCTCGCATGGCTTACTTATACTTGTTACTGCTGCAGTAGGGTGCAGCACCCGACGTACTCCAAGGGGTAAAGTAAATAAAACACTCGTGGTTATTAAAGATTTTTACTTACTTCTTTGACACGTATGCACTATATTGATATGTGATAAGTTTATGCGGACTCGGCACTGTGGTCTGCCGTTGAACATTGCTGTTCAAAAAGGGCCCAAGCCATGAAAATTAGGCGCAATTACATGGTATGCGTTAAGTCATGTTAACGATGACAGGAAGACAGATGGTCGTCCCCTCGACACGAATTAAGCAAAATGTTCCAGTTACATGAAAATACTATTGAATTAAAAGTGATTGCCCTAAATTAATGTGCCGAGGGGGTTCGCACGGATCGAAACTCCCGTGCTGCTTACTGAACCGAGTGCTGAAGTCAGGATAAAATTATGGAGTCGGCTTCTGCTAATGGTCGATAAGCCGGCGCCAAAAATAACATGAACCCCCTTAATGCTAATTTATTTGCTAAAAAATACAATTTTATGGCGAACAAAATGTTGGTGACTTCCCAGTGATTAATTGAGTGTTAATTATGTTTATGAATGTTACATAACGGGGATGTCAGCTCACTAGAAACATGACGTAAAAACTGCAAGGTCTTAATAGGCATTCCGTGGTAAATAAAATATAAAATTAATGTTTTAATCATTGAACATAATTAGCATTCTAAAATTGACCGGAATAATGGTAAACTGAAAACAGATCTCAGTTTCCGGTTTGTTTAGCAGATGGGTGTGTCCAAGTGTTCCAGCTTGAGTGGGCTGGACGAGTCTATCTCTGGAAAGGGGTGTGGGTAGCCACGCACGTATAAGGTTTTAAGAAAGCAATGACTCTAATTTATTTGGCTAAGGAATTTTAGACACTTTTTATTGGGATTTTATTCCCCACTTTTTAACCACACTATGGATCACATAGAACTGATATCCCAACCAGAAGGCTGGTCGACTTCACGTAGTTGGTAAGGATTCCGAGTCATGGTGCGAGCTGCACTGACATTCACTCCAATTGCCGGAATGCTTAACGGCTGTGACTTTAGG
>NQII01001861.1:397542-414800 GCA_002778355.1 Clitarchus hookeri
GTGAAGTAAGTGACTACGGAGGTGCAAGTGGTCACAAGAGTAAACATGGACGCAAGCAGATATCGCAATGACTGAGCAACATTAACAATATAATAAATCATTTGCTTAAGTCATTCTAAGGGGGATAAATTGATGTAATCGAGGCGACAATATTAATAAGAATTTACCATTGGAAGGAGGTATGAGACCGATAGATTGCATAAAATTAGCTTTGGAAGGGGTAAGGAGGAGGAATAAGTTTTCATTACGTGAATAACACTTAACACAGGACGACATCCTGCCTTCTAGAAAGTCTGCCATGCCACGCATCTAACTCCTCCACATCAGCATGCATGGTAGGGTGGGCCGAAGTTTATTATTGTTTTTTGATTTGCTATACCACAGAAAACTTGCCTCTAGGGTAGCATAGTAAAATTAAAAAAAAAAAAATTAATTAAATTTTTACGCCTGGCGGTAGCGCATCGCACTTGAATATTTAAAATTTATTGAAAAAATAATAGTTTTCATNAATTAAATTTTTACGCCTGGCGGTAGCGCATCGCACTTGAATATTTAAAATTTATTGAAAAAATAATAGTTTTCATTCGTTTTTTAAAGCTATATACGAAAAATATTAACAACTGCCACGATGAAAAAATTTCAAAAGAAAGACAATATATNTTCGTTTTTTAAAGCTATATACGAAAAATATTAACAACTGCCACGATGAAAAAATTTCAAAAGAAAGACAATATAGCACATTGAAAAAACCCTAAATTACTTCATTTAAGGTAGCGCAAAGTTTTAAAAAAATTCACATCCCACAATGCACTGCACGATGCGCATGCGTGTGCTTCGTGACACAGCAGTTTCTGTCATTTGTTTACTAGACTAACGGTGTGTTGTTCCTGTGAGTTTTAATTGCGTTTCTTATAGTCTGATTCTATTAATTAGTAATTTTATTAATTGATAATATTAACCACTATGTCATGGATGTTTCCAAGAAAATTACTCGCAGCGGCTTTAACTGCTCGTTATTTGGCCACCCAAAGGAGTTATCTGTGCATAAACGTCCAACTTTTGAAGACGTTCTCAAGTGTTGTTTCCATGAAAATTACAACTTAGCCTTGAAATCAAACAACAGGTGAGTTAATTTTTCTCAGTTTTCGAATATTGTGGCACCAAAAGTTAAATCTGTGTTTGATATTATCTATTATCTGTAACTGTGAAAAGCTAAAAATATACCCATCATTGAACTAAAATTCTTGTACTACCAAAGAATGCATGGCATAGGTAAAATTGAAAGTGTAGATGTAAAGGACCCAAAAAAAAAAAAAAACACACAAAGATATTATAGGAAGTTGGTTGAACATAAAATAACTCAGTCCACTATTTATTTATTATCATAGCCATCTTGCTCAAAACATGCAGATGCAGAAACTCTCCTGCCATCTGAAGACACTGTAGATGACAACGATGAAGGTTTTGAAGAACTTAAGTCACCATGGCAGATGCGTATTAAATTGAAAATAATATTGCGCTGGCTAGTGATCGCTTTCGACTATCAGATAGAGCAGCGGCAGCTATCGCCTCAAGTGTGTTGCAAGATTTTGGCATCGTAACTGATAATGACCACAGCCATGTTGTTGACAAAAATAAACTTAGAAGGGAAAACATTGCTAACCGCTCAGAACTTCAAATGCAAAACAAGGACAAGCATAACCCACTTCAAGAACTATATTTTGATGGGAGGAAGGATAACACTCCAGTTATTTAAAAAGTTAACACAAAGAAGTTTCGACGGACCATAAAAGAGGAACATTACTCAATTTTACAAGAACCAGGTTNATTAAGCAAAATGTTCCAGTTACATGAAAATACTATTGAATTAAAAGTGATTGCCCTAAATTAATGTGCCGAGGGAGTTCGCACGGATCGAAACTCCCGTGCTGCTTACTGGACCGAGTGCTGAAGTCAGGATAAAATTATGGAGTCGGCTTCTGCTAATGGTCGATGAAGCCGGCGCCAAAAATAACATGAACCCCCTTAATGCTAATTTATTTGCTAAAAAATACAATTTTATAGCGAACAAAATGTTGGTGACTTCCCAGTGATTAATTGAGTGCTAATTATGTTTATGAAAGTTACATAACGGGGATGTCAGCTCACTAGAAACATGACGTAAAAAATGCAAGGTCTTAATAGGCATTCCGTTGTAAATAAAATACAAAATTAATGTTTTAATCATTGAACATAATTAGAATACTAAAATTGACTGGAATAATGGTAAACTGAAAACATANGTGATTAATTGAGTGTTAATTATGTTTATGAATGTTACATAACGGGGATGTCAGCTCACTAGAAACATGACGTAAAAACTGCAAGGTCTTAATAGGCATTCCGTGGTAAATAAAATATAAAATTAATGTTTTAATCATTGAACATAATTAGCATTCTAAAATTGACCGGAATAATGGTAAACTGAAAACAGATCTCAGTTTCCGGTTTGTTTAGCAGATGGGTGTGTCCAAGTGTTCCAGCTTGAGTGGGCTGGACGAGTCTATCCCTGGAAAGGGGTGTGGGTAGCCACACACGTATAAGGTTTTAAGAAAGCAATGACTCTAATTTATTTGGCTAAGGAATTTTAGACACTTTTTATTGGGATTTTATTCCCCACTTTTTAACCACACTATGGATCATATAGAACTGATATACCAACCAGAAGGCTGGTCGACTTCACGTAGTTGGTAAGGATTCCGAGTCATGGTGCGAGCTGCACTGACATTCACTCCAATTGCCGGAGCACTTGATGGCTGTGACTTTAGGGGGGACACTGTGTTGAACTGCTTGTTATTTCTCCCCAAGAGTTACCTCTTAAAGCAAATAAAGTAAGACGGTTACTTGAGTAACCTAGTACATGACGACGAGGCGGGTGTGTTCCGTTCTCGTCCCCACATACTGACGTACTCGTGGCCGAGTGTTCACTTCGGGCCGGTGAAGTAAGTGACTACGGAGGTGCAAGTGGTCACAAGAGTAAACATGGACGCAAGCAGATATCGCAATGACTGAGCAACATTAACAATATAATAAATCATTTGCTTAAGTCATTCTAAGGGGGATAAATTGATGTAATCGAGGCGACAATATTGNCATTAACAATATAATAAATCATTTGCTTAAGTCATTCTAAGGGGGATAAATTGATGTAATCGAGGCGACAATATTGATAAGAATTTACCATTGGAAGGAGGTGTGAGACCGATAGTTTGCATAAAATTAGCTTTGGAAGGGGTAAGGAGGAGGAATAAGTTTTAATAACGCGAATAACACTTAACACAGGACGACATCCTGCCTTCTAGAAAGTCTGCCATGCCACGCATCTAACTCCTCCACATCAGCATGCATGGTAGGGTGGGCCGAAGTTTATTATTGTTTTTTGATTTGCTATACCACAGAAAACTTGCCTCTAGGGTAGCATAGTAAAATAAAAAAAAATAAAAAAATTAAATTTTTACGCCTGGCGGTAGCGCATCGCACTTGAATATTTAAAATTTATTGAAAAAATAATAGTTTTCATTCGTTTTTTAAAGCTATATACGAAAAATATTAACAACTGCCACGATGAAAAAATTTCAAAAGAAAGACAATATATCACATTGAAAAAACCCTAAATTACTTCATTTAAGGNCACGATGAAAAAATTTCAAAAGAAAGACAATATATCACATTGAAAAAACCCTAAATTACTTCATTTAAGGTAGCGCAAAGCTTTAAAAAAATTCACATCCCACAATGCACTGCACGATGCGCATGCGTGTGCTTCGTGACACAGAAGTTTCTGTCATTTGTTTACTAGACTAGCGGTGTGTTGTTCCTGTGAGTTTTAATTGCGTTTCTTATAGTCTGATTCGATTAATTAGTGATTTTATTAATTGATAATATTAACCAGTGTGTCATGGATGTTTCCAAGAAAATTACTCGCAGGGACTTTAACTGCTCGTTATTTGGCCACCCAAAGGAGTTATCTGTGAATAAACGTCCAACTTTTGAAGACGTTCTCAAGTGTTGTTTCCATGAAAATTACAACTTAGCCTTGAAATCAAACAACAGGTGAGTTAATTTTTCTCAGTTTTCGAATATTGTGGCACCAAAAGTTAAATCTGTGTTTGATATTATCTATTATCTGTAACTGTGAAAAGCTAAAAATATACCCATCATTGAACTAAAATTCTTGTACTACCAAAGAATGCATGGCATAGGTAAAATTGAAAGTGTAGATGTAAAGGACCCAAAAAAAAAAAAAAACACACAAAGATATGATAGGAAGTTGGTTGAACATAAAATAACTCAGTCCACTATTTATTTATTATCATAGCCATCTTGCTCAAAACATGCAGATGCAGAAACTCTCCTGCCATCTGAAGACACTGTAGATGACAACGATGAAGGTTTTGAAGAACTTAAGTCACCATGGCAGATGCGTATTAAATTGAAAATAATATTGCGCTGGCTAGTGATCGCTTTCGACTATCAGATAGAGCAGCGGAAGCTATCGCCTCAAGTGTGTTGCAAGATTTTGGCATCGTAACTGATGATGACCACAGCCATGTTGTTGACAAAAATAAACTTAGAAGGGAAAACATTGCTAACCGCTCAGAACTTCAAATGCAAAACAAGGACAAGCATAACCCACTTCAAGAACTATATTTTGATGGGAGAAAGGATAGCACTCCAGTGATTTAAAAAGTTAACACAAAGAAGTTTCGACGGACCATAAAAGAGGAACATTACTCAATTTTACAAGAACCAGGTTCTGTGTACGTTGGTCATGTTTCACCCTCTTCTGGGTTTGCTCAAAACATTGCCAGTAGCATTCTTTATTATTTGACTGAAGCTGGATTTTCACTTCATGAACTGGATGTAATTGGATGTGATGGCACCGTTACTAGTACTGGGTGGAAAACCAGTGTTATTCAAACAATTGAAGAACAATTTAAAATACCACTACAGTGGGGGGTGTGCCTCTTACATTTCGAAGAACTGCGATTCCAGCATTTATTTCAAACTTTAAATGGTGAAACGACCGGGCCAAAATAATTTAGTGGTCCGATTGGCATACAGCTGAGTAAATGTGAGGAACTCCAAGTGGTAAATTTTGACAGTGTTGAGTGTGAGATTCCAGAAATTGACTGGCAAATTTTAAGTAAAGATCAACAGTACCTGCTGGACATAAGTTCTGCTAGAGAATCAGGCAGCTGTCCTGAATATTTATCTGTTCGTAAGCCTGGCCCACTTTCCCACTTAAAGCAGTTAACAACGGCAAACAGAGTTCTCCGATTGTATTTAAGTATTGAATACCCAACAGACGAACACAAGATCTTAGTTTCTTATCTCCTAAAGTAATATATACCTGTGTGGTTTCATATCAAAAAAATTAAATACTTCATAAATAGACCAGAACATGTATTTGAAGCTATGAAATCGTCAAGATTCCTGCCCGAAAAACTGCTGAAAGTTGTTAACCCAGTAACTTAAAGAAACACATTTTTTGCCAATCCAGAAAACTTGCTTTTGAGTATGATAGTAGATAAAAGGGTNACCCAGTAACTTAAAGAAACACATTTTTTGCCAATCCAGAAAACTTGCTTTTGAGTATGATAGTAGATAAAAGGGTTGATATAAGAGAGTTAGGTTTCAGAAGAATTATAAAGGCTAGAAACTTATCTTCTAAAAGAAACNAGATAAAAGGGTTGATATAAGAGAGTTAGGTTTCAGAAGAATTATAAAGGCTAGAAACTTATCTTCTAAAAGAAACTCAATCAGGAGTTTTCAACCACCCAAAATCAGTTTCCTAGCTACAGGTACAGACCACATCGAAATGATTCACTGGAACACTACTACACTTTCACCACCACCTTTGCTGCAAAGAGTCACCGATCAAGAGATTTGGTCTAAGGNTTCTAAAAGAAAGTCAATCAGGAGTTTTCAACCACCCAAAATCAGTTTCCTAGCTACAGGTACAGACCACATCGAAATGATTCACTGGAACACTACTACACTTTCACCACCACATTTGCTGTGAAGAGTCACCGATCAAGAGATTTGGTCTAAGGTCCAATCAGGTGGAACAGCAGCTGAGTGGAACTTTGGACAATTCCCATGTCACACCCAAGCAGTAGAACTATGCCAGAAGCTGGTAACCAAGGCGTCACAAAAAGTCGTCGGCTCCAATTCCAGAGATGGTTTTATAAGAACTACACTTCTCTCAAGATCTTCAATGCCTAGTTTTTCAAGCAAATCTTATTTCAAACTACCAAAAGAAAATAAAGACAATTATATGACTATATTCCATTACAAACTGATATTTTCAACAATCAGGAAAATGATTTTTGTTTCAATGGAAATTTGTCAATTAAAAAAAAATTGTAAAATGTATTATATTTTCCCATTTATTTATCATTCCTATACTTTGTTATACTAAAATACAGTATGTATATAGCTAATTGTTATAGAAGTCATTTGTTTTATTTCCATTCATTAGAAAAATAATACAAATCTTATATCTTCTGAAGTTTGAGGGCCGATGCGCTACTGCCAGTCGTAAAAATGTATTAATTTTGTTTTTGCATTTTACTAAGCTACCCTAGAGGCAAGTTTTCCGTGGTATAGCAAGCAAAAAAAAAAAAAAAAAAAAATCAGCTTACTCTTATGAACAGTGTGCTAGTGAATTTGTATTGTGCAAGTGACAGTATGGAAGTGTTAATAATTCCCCTGCAACACCCCCTTCGATTAAAGGTTAATACATAAGGAAATTAATTTCATGGAAGAGTTTTTAAACAAAATTTGTGGGCAAAAATGGAAGTCAAATTTAATATAATTCAAAGAGATGCAAGGATGCTTTTAAAATGCGAGAGACACCCCTGCAATACATATTCAGTTTTTGGTTTTGTTGTGTGAGATCCTGTGTTCACGAATGACATCACCCTCATTTCGCCTCACTATTTTATAATTATTGCAAGTGTTGTGTATATAAATTTCGTTGTTGAATTTTCGGGTTATGTTTTTGCAAGAGCAAGTTTGTTGTTAATTTAGCATGTAATTAGATATGGCACGCGACTTGCTCTACAAGTAGTCTAAGAGTCAGAGACAATAGAAAGTGTTGTGATCCAGGTGCATCCACATTTTTTTTTGCGGCAACCAAGAAGATTTCAAAAGTTATAATAATTACCAGAACCAGTTTGTTTCTAGCACCCGGAGATGCCAACCCTTCTTTCCTGGGACTAGCTTCCCCCGGGGAAGCTTAAGTTTTCCTCATTATTGTTAACCCCACATTCACACATTTTCTGCAGTTGAGCCTATGTAGCAGGTGGGCGGCAGGGTCCCCATAATTTTCACTTGTCAGTGAATTGTTGTAACATGCAAATATAAATATACATCAGTTTTCAGACTACGTGTGTTTTATTTCTAAGTACATCCCACGAGGCATTTCGGGGTATAGGTCCCCTACAAACCTCAGTCAAATATGTCTTCACAACCACCTAGGTATGTACAATTTATCTAAATCATTGCTCATCACAGTTTAAGGCACGTGGGTCAGCCTTAATAGTCTTACTTCATTCGGGCATAGGCACTAGGCACATGCACGATTAATTCTGTGTTCTTCATCATCATTGGGGGTGTTTTCAACAGTGCAACCACAGAAGGAATGGCATACGTCCGGAATATCGGTCGCATGACCCTGAGAGTACTAATATCTTCATCTCGGCACTGCCTGCCGACTGTGTTTGCCGCCTAGTCAGGCCACCTTTCTGAAGAATAACTCCTTCACATTCAGCAGACTGGCGTTAATTGTCGCTCTTCCATGGGTGGTACCCGTTTCTCATTCTTCTTTCTCAATAAAATTCAGTCCAGAAACTCCCAAATTCTACCATACAATTTTTCCCATCCATTTCCACCCCGGATGAATTAATATTGCATGTTGGGNATATCGGTCGCATGACCCTAAGAGTACTAATATCTTCATCTCGGCACTGCCTGCCGACTGTGTTTGCCGCCTAGTTAGGTCACCTTTCTGAAGAATAACTCCTTCATATTCAGCAGACTGGCGTTAATTGTCGCTCTTCCATGGGGTGTACCAGTTTCTCATTCTTCTTTCTCAATAAAATTCAGCCCAGAAACTCCCAAATTCTACCATACAATTTTTCCCATCCATTTCCTCCCCGGATGAATTAATATTGCATGTTGGGAGCACTGTGAACAACGTGAGACTACATCTAATGCAAGCGCGATACCAGAACGATACGCAGACACCCTTGAATGTGACAGAAAAGTTGTGCCAAAACCAGCTTCGTAGTCGCCATTGTATTAACAGTGCAGGGCACATACAGCAAATCAGTCATATTGGGTAGAGCATGGCATCACTACACCTCCCTCTCTAGCACCATGAAATACACAAGAGTGGGTGGGTGCACCTGCACTCACATCTCCTTGCTTCAGCACCACATCACTAACAGGGAGGTATTGATCGATGTTGCAGAACATGTGCGCAGGCGCGCAACCCCTACATCGCCGATCGGTACACTCTCCATGCAGGCGCAGGATGGGATGTTCGTGAGGAGTTGTCCATGGCCTTGACTCCAACCCCCAGGTTAGGCTGCCGAATCGCGAATGTTAACAATTGCTGGCTTGACACATGAAGGCGTCTCGACGCCTCTGTGTTGACAGTGTTTTCACCCCATCTCAAAGGGTATAGTGGCGAAATATGAATTGGGCATTTTCTACAGCTAATGTGCTCATAAGACCAGCCCCACAAGCAATCACGTTGCGAACAACAGCGAAACAAAAGATAGGTCTGAGGTGTTGCAAAGAATAATTAAATTAAATTGTCAACCAGAATGTTTCCCGAACAACAACCAAAATAATTAAAACCTCCAATTCAACCACATAATGTATGTAAGTTTAGTGTGTACAGGGCAAGGGTTCCCACCTTAAGATGTGGGCTGTGTGCACACAGATACCATGCAGTGTGCATACCCACAATCAAAATCGCTACCGTAAGTGAAACAGATTTGCAGTTTAACCCCGCCAATCACCTGAACACTTCTATAATATTCCAGGACTTGTTAACTGATCCAGACTAACATCCTACACAGTGTCACTGACCAATGTGCAAAGGGGGTGAGAACATAGATACGATAAAGTGCAGAATGTGTGCAGTACATGTTCACGGTGATGTTGTCGAGGTGACCCAGGGTTGGTTGAGTGTAGAATTTCCCTTGTGCCATAACCTAGTGGAGAGTTAGTGATATGGGTAGTTCGGTCGATGGCCCAGGGATACTGGGCACCTCAGTCAGTTTGCAGATGATGTTGTCACTCACTTGATATTGCACTGCTTACACCTTATGACGCGACTGTAGGCTGTCTTGTATGCCTGAAATATATTAGAAAAATTGCTGGAGGTACTACAAGGGATGTAGCACCCTACATGTCCCAGAGGACAGTGAATCAACTCATTGAACTTTGTAAATCTTCTTAATCACTGTGCTTGATTACATGTGAATAATGAAAGAAAATTGACACAGAACTTATGGCCTGCCGGTGACCTTTGCTTGTAAATGAGCAGGGTGTAATGCGGATACGCGACCAATGGTTCATGGGACTAACATCTGTGGCTTTGGGCTAAACACAGTTTCGAATCGCCTACTAATTTATTAAAAGAGTTACCTCTTGTAATAAATAGTACGGCGGTCTCTTGAGTCACCTCTTGAGTCAGGCGGTCTCTTGAGTCACGTAATACCTGTTGGCAAGAAGGTGCAAGTTCCGTTCTTGTCAACCTGCACTACGCACTCTTGGCCTGATGTAGTTTGTGCGGTCCGGTGCAACTGGTGCAGTTGACCAGAATTTGGAGGTTGCAAAACGATATTTAAAATATACTTAATTAAGTTAACACATGAGTACAATGCAGGAGAACTTCAGTTTGTCAGGTTGAGGATCTGGAGGCCGGAATTGATAGAATATTAGTTTGTCCAATTTATATTTATTAATTAATACATTAATGCATTTTAAAACAAACCAAACACATGATCGACAATGAAAAATTAGAAAGTGAATTACGAGCGTTCGCATACTGTGTATGAAAGTGATTTCATAATCACGCGGGTCCGCAACATTTCCCCTGATGACACATTAATTCTACTTTGTTGGGCGATTAATGGATTCGCACTGCACACACACACACACACGCACCACACACACACACTCATAAATATATTCACGGTGGGTTGGGGCTAAAGTGGATCGTGAACCAGTTCGTTATTTAGTTCCCGCATGAATCGCCAGGGCATGTGCATGGGACGCACGGATGTGCTTACACAATGCTGAAGCAGAGCAACAGTGGTTTTACTCCCGGTAGAAGCAGTGAGGGCGATATTAAAGTGTGCTATGGCTTTTTAATATGTCAAAGTAGCCCATCAAGCATTGTAATTACTTTTACCACAACCTTGTGTTTGTATTTTTTGACGATTTCGTATCAGAATGGCTATATTGTTGAGAATGACGGAACTAGTAGATGGAACAATAATCTCATAATATGAGAAACAACTAATTTACTACAATAAATGTTTTTTTTTCTTAATTGGTTTTTCAGCAAACGCGAGCTTTCATGAAATAAAAAACAATTTTGCATAAGTTGTTTACATAGGATTTGTTTTAAAACTTCAAAAGTAGTGTAATAGTTTATAAAATCAATTATTTATGTAAGCAGTGACCTAACCTAAGAGAAAGCAACTAGAAAGAACGAAGTAAAGAACAGCAGTTTTAATATTTTATATCTGCTTTTGGAATGGACAAACTATTTACTTTTTTACCTTGTATGACTGTAATCGTGGTACAAACATAGACTAAATATGGGGTAGATCGATCTCTTTTGCTGCGCTCAATTAATCTCCGTATCCCATATTTTAACAGCTTTTCAGGAAACACGTTTCGCATAAATGGTTTGGATTCAATGTTATGAAAAAACTGACTATCAAACAAATACTTTGATATGTATGTATACTTACTTTGACCAATTTTAAATGCAGTTTGGTTAATTAAAATTCGTAAAATTATTTTATTAATATAAAAATGCTTGTCAATTAATAATTAAGATATACAAACACACATTCAGCATTGTTGACCATGTGGCTTTGACAGTTGTGATCTTTTGGGTACATGCACAGAAGATGTATAAGTGGTCTACTTAATTTTTATGTTCCAGACCACGACACTGACTTATCTTTACAGGAACTTCCAATTACTGCAGTCAGTGCGCACTGGCCGAGTGCCACATTTTCCAATTACCGGAATTCACACTGAGTGCAGTCGGTTTTCATCTTCCAATTACGGGTTTGCACTAAACGCATGTGCGCTGAGTGCAAAAAAGTCTGCACTTGCTCTGGAGTCAGTGGAATGTGGTTGAATGCGATGCTACAAACAAGACAAAATTACATGGGTTTTTGGAAATTTTAGAATCGTCAGATGACACATAAGAAAAAGAAGAAATGCTGGTGTGTCTTGCAAAAGAAATGTTAGTAAAAAATATACTCAAAATAGCGATATATATATATATATATATATATATGGGTGACGTGTTCATCAGTACTCTGAATATGAGGTCAGATTCATCTCTAATGTTTACAATGTCTGCAACTTTTTTTCCGTGTCAAAAAGAGGCGACATCTAATTGTCAGTGCAACAAAAAACCTGACTTGCTTCGCGCAATCACGTGATAAATGCACTTTTCTAATTTTTGGACACATTCGATGCACACATTTGAACGCCCTTTTAAAGACACTCATGAAATGTTTTCTTACAATCATGGTGTCGTTTCTTTCCTTCATGTATGTAACTCTTTATATCGTCTTTGAGTGCAACCCACTCTTAGTCTTTATCCTGTGAACTTTTCTGTTTGTTTACATTGTCGGCTTGGTATTTTATTGATCAAACATAACTTCGAACTTGTTACTTGGTCATGTTCCTAAGATTTTGTGGGAAAAAGATCTACGGCAGTTTTGTAGGACATTTCAGTAGAAAATGGACACGAAATTTTTCGTGTGTTTGTGCGAATAAGTGTTTCTGTAATTATGAAGTAAGGTTGTGTGAAGTAAGGTCAGTTAATTTGGCGAAGTATAAAACAAACACTTTTTGCACGAGGTAGGACTTTCTTCACTGTTAACTTTGTATAATAATAGTACTTCCTTAAAAAATTCAAAGGTAAATATTAAGTTTAGGGGCTTTTCTGTAAAAAAAAAAAAAAAAAAAAACTCAAAAAGTGGTATATTTCGACTCTACTTATCACTTAGAACACGAATATACTAGGGGCATAGCTTTATAAAAAGTACAACGTATTTTAAAAAATTGAACAAATTTGCGTGATGACTGTTCCTGAGAGTTTGTTTACGTTTGAGAACGAAACGTCCTAGACCAACAAAAGTTGCATTAACGGGTTCTGCACAGCTTACCTTGTTCATATTCAAGAGGGCGTAATGTTAAAATAAGTAGAACATATTTAAAAACTTGCAAAATATGTTTGTTTACGTCTATTAACGTCAGAGGAATTATACCGGCTCTCTACCTAGGTGAGTCAATTTAGATTTGGTGTGTTTTACGGTTCCTTTAAATCTCTACAATCCTACATTCGTAGTTTAGTGTAAAACCCAAACATCCTAGGTTAGGCTAAAACCCTACAAAACTAGGTTAGTGTAAAACCCAACAAGCCTACGTTAGTTAAAAAATGTAAAATAGTGATTCACCCATCGTGGGGTTAGGTTATGTGGGCACATATTACGAAATTAGTCGGACGTTAATGCCCCTAGTATATTCGTGTTCTACGTGATTAGTAGAGTAGAAATATATAATAATTGTGAATTTTTTTTGTGTTTTCCAGAAAAGCCCCTAAACTTAATAATTACCAGAAATTTTAATGTAATATTTGTAAATACTTCTTATGTAAGTTATTTCAATGACTAAAACAGTTATAGTTATACACACACATGTTTAGGCAACACATTTTTGGCATAGAAAACTACTATAACCTCATTCAAAAGCTGAAACATTAAAGAAACATGGTGCGTGGTCAATTTGTGTGAAAGAGCATCAGCAAGAGCACAACTTTGTGCTCACACTTCTCCTGATGAATTGAGACGACCAGAGAGCATTCTCTGACATATCATTATGACGTGAGAATGAGAGATCACTCTTTGGGGCAGTTTAGAGACAGCCTAAATATTCAGCAGGTTCATGAATTATTCTCCTGCAGTGAGAAATTTTTCTTCAGTTTGTGTGTGGAAACTCATTTGACATGTAATTTTTTTGATACCACATGACATTTTACGTAACCCATTTTGCTTAGAGTAAAAGTAACTTAAAGCTGCTGTTATTAAAATAAGAGTTAGCAGTAATTATCCAGAGTAGTGGCTTTTCTGTAAAAAAAAAAAAAAAACCGAAAAGTGGTATATTTTCACTCTACTAATTACGCAGAACACGAATATACTAGGGTCATTAACGTATAACTAATTTTGTAATATGTGCCCACCTAACCTAACAGAACCTAAGCCCACGATGTGTGAATCACTATTTTACATTTTAAAACTAACCAAGGATAGTAGGGTTTAAAACTAACCTTGGATTTTAGAATGTTAATCTAACCAAGGATTTTAGTCTAATGTAGGATTTTAGATTCTTAAAGTAACAGTTAAATACAACGGAAGTCTATGAATCAACTCACCTAGGTAGGCAGCGGGTACAATTCCATTGTCCTCAACCCATTCAACTGCTGTGCATCTTACCTCAATCTACTAAAACACCCAAGTAACACCAGCCACATAGGCGAATATTACACACAGAAGCACTCGTTCTTGCACCCTCCGTTCTTAAATCACAAGTCTTCGCACAGTGTGATTCGGACGTCATAACTAACGCCAGCAACTACACAACCGCACTGTCTCGCGTCTCAAATGCAACTACTGGCTTCTCAACTTCCACGTAAAATTCCGTGGTGATGACGTCTACAGGTCACAGCCAATAAGGTGACAGCATGATGCACATTTTTACACGTTACTAATGCATTACTTCACCAAAAATCATGGCATCCGACGTAAACAAAGCGGCGAACTGCTCGTACTTTTAACTATTTTATTTTAACGTTACACCATCCTGAATTTTAACAAGGTAAGCTGTGCAGAACCTATTAATGCTACTTTTGTTGGTCTAGGACGTTTCCTTCAGAAAAGCCGCTACTCTGGATAATTAAAAACAAAATTGATTAAAATGGTTTATCTGGGGTCTACACAAGGTTTTTAAATAATACCTTGAATGTGATTTTTGAATTCATGTCTATTTAATGAATACACCATATTTTGTGTAATGAATCTGTTGTGGAAAGGAATTTGAGTGTCCTGAATATTGTGGTAAAGTGAACATTGAACACACAGCAACCACAACAGGTGGTAATTATCTAGATTAGGGGCTCATCTGAAGGGAAGGCTTCCAAAAATAAGATAATGGTATGTAGTGATAGTACTATTCATTGTAAAGCATAATCCTGTGGTTGCACTAAGAACTTACATAGTTTATTTCATGATAATTGAGATAGAGAGGAGTACTATGAAGACCAGGTAAAATACTTAAAGATCACAAAAAAGCACAAGAAAACCCACTTCAATAAAATAATTATTCATGAATAAAAAATTGTCCACAAAACTGTGAATTTACACAGATATCTGCACCACTTTGCCTCGTAGAGCGCGGAATGCCACTCCAATTTACCTGCTTCATTTCTATTACTCAAATTGCACATGAAAATATATGCAACAGTTTGGGAAAAAATATGAAGCTGGTAAATACGCGTGGCCCTCCATGCTAACTGTCGCTCGCGTTTCGGGAAGCAGAGTGGCACAGATTTTTGCATGAAATCACTGTTCTGTGGCTTTATTCTGGGATGGGAATAGGATGGGGAAATTTTGGGAAAAAGCATTATGTAATAGTTAACACTTCTACACAGCTGTGACATTGTACTCGCATATGTTGGTGGTACATAAAACTAACCGGCGGCAGGGGGAAGTGCTGCATACACATTTTTTCGTCAAGAAACCAAATCTGAAACAAGAATCCCATTAGATGCCTGACAATGTGCAAATTGGATGAGCGTCCAGTAACACCTTTTGCTTAGCTGACTTGAATCCATCTATACACCCACACATTCACTCACCATTTGTAAATATTATTATTCACACCGTAATATCAGGTAAGTAGTGATTGTAAATGTAACAAAACTCTTCTTGCCGCATGTGCCTACTGCCCTACCTTTTCATCCAGATGCTATCAAAACTGAAATATTCACACTAACGGTAAATACTAATGCGACATACTGTTTCCATTTTTTACACAGTTCTTTACAACCATTACCGCAGGGTCGAGGGCAGCAGCATGGCGGCTTGTGTTAAGAATCATGAGTATCTACCATTACTGCCTTAATTTTTTCTTTGTAAAACACATGATGAGGCATCCCAGAAACACACAAGTCCATTGTGGTGAGCTTGCATACATCAAATGGAAACACATTCAACTTGCTTCATTGTAGTATATGTAAACAATAATCTATGCTACTTGGGAAAAAAATTTTTTGTGCAATAACCGCGTAATCTTATTCAATGCAACCACATATTTGCAACTCGTGATGCCTAGCAGAAGTAAAATATATCACAAGTTATTGGAAGAATCCTGTCCATCTGGTGAGCCCCATAGCAATGTTTTGGCAACTGGAATATCTTCCCCTCTTCAGGTGCACACAGTTTGAGCAATCCTACAGACTGACTGTGTTCGTCTGTGTGGTCCTCGTGTTGTCTGTGCATTTCTGTTAGCCATTGTGTTTGTCTGTGTAGGCCTCATGTCATGTGTGTGTCCATCTGTTGCAGCCATTAGGTTTGTCTGTGTTGTGTTAGTTGTGTCTGTGTATACATCTGTTCATTGTCATCTGTGCATCTGTGTCATTTGTGTTTGTTTGGGCCTAGTGTTGCCTCCGTGTACCACATTTGTCAGTGTTGCCTTTGTTGTTTGTCTAGTATATTTTGTGAGATTTTGTAGATACACCATTATTATTTGTTTGTTTAGTTATTCTCTTGTGTTCTATTATGGTTTTCCTTGTGAAATCTGACGTGTGTGTATATCTCTTTCTCTATATCTCTCTCTCTATCTCTATATATATATCTCTCTATATGTATACATATCTAATATATATCTCTCTCTCTCTATATATACAGGCTGATTCTAAAATCATGGGACAAACATTGAGGGGTGGTAGAGCTCACTAAAANACCGCGTAATCTTATTCAATGCAACCACATATTTGCAACTCGTGATGCCTAGCAGAAGTAAAATATATCACAAGTAATTGGAAGAAACATGTCCTTCTGGTGAGCCCCATAGCAATGTTTTGGCAACTGGAATCTCTTCTCTTATTCAGNAATTGGAAGAAACATGTCCTTCTGGTGAGCCCCATAGCAATGTTTTGGCAACTGGAATCTCTTCTCTTATTCAGGCGCACACAGTCTGAGCAATCCTACAGACTGACTGTGTTCGTCTGTGTGGTCCTCGTGTTGTCTGTGCATTTCTGTTAGCCATTGTGTTTGTCTGTGTAGGCCTCATGTCATGTGTGTGTCCATCTGTTGCAGCCATTAGGTTTGTCTGTGTTGTGTTAGTTGTGTCTGTGTATACATCTGTTCATTGTCATCTGTGCATCTGTGTCATTTGTGTTTGTTTGGGCCTAGTGTTGCCTCCGTGTACCACATTTGTCAGTGTTGCCTTTGTTGTTTGTCTAGTATATTTTGTGAGATTTTGTGGATACATCATTATTATTTGTTTGTTTAGTTATTCTCTTGTGTACTATTATTGTTTTCCTTGTGAAATCTGACGTGTGTGTCGCTGTGTGTATATCTCTTTCTCTATATCTCTCTATCTCTATATATATATCTCTCTATATGTATACATATCTAATATATATCTCTCTCTCTCTCTATATATACAGGCTGATTCTAAAATCATGGGACAAACATTGAGGGGTGGTAGAGCTCACTAAAACAAACAATTATTGTATAGGAATATATGGGCGCAAATGCTTTGTTCGCTGATGCAGCAGGTCACTGGCGCGCCGTTTGACTGCCCTCAACTATCGCCACCATTGTCAGCCAATCACGCCATATGTAGAGGTCGCCAAGCATGCGTGGCTGTTGGTGGATGCA
>NQII01001861.1:415436-428559 GCA_002778355.1 Clitarchus hookeri
CTCTCTCCCCCCTGTAATTGTCTTGTCCAATATATTTGAGCTATGTATTGAAAAAAGATCTTATGGACACAATAAAACAAATAAGTATATTCCTGCTATGGAATTATGTGTGGTTTACCAGTACTTAACATTTTTTGACAAGAGTCAGCACAATTTTTTTAATTTTTTATTGTAATGATTTTTTGGGAGTTTTTTTATACATCATATCATAGGTTGTGTTGTACTGGCATATGTCCAAGTTAGACAAACAATTCAGTTAATGACTTGCCTCCATTGCAAAATTTGTTCACATAGGTGTAAAAATTTTTAACAAAGATGTTAATTTTTTGAACTTCATAGTAATAAAACATATTTTCTTTGTGTCGGCAGGCCTCTGGAGCCACATGTTTTTGAGGATGTGTGTAGTGAAACTCTGGAATCTCTGTGCGAGTACTTTGAGGAGTTGGTCGAAGACAGTTCACATCTGACAGCAGCTGACGTTTCTTTCAGCGTAAGTTGTGAATTAGTGCGACAACTTTGAAGTTGCACTGCCCAGGTGTTCTACTGGTCACGTAGCTACAGTGCCTTGCAGACAGGTGGTCGACCCGTACAGAGTTTCCACGTGTCTGTTGTGCTACGTGCTGTTCATGGTAAAGTGAGCAACCCTGCTTAAGATCCAAATTTCCCCTCATTTTGCATTCTTACGCCACATGAAAAATTTACATTGCAGTGAGCTTGGTGACATTGTACATGCATCAGTCAAGTGAAAAAGTGACATTGTTACAAGCAGTTTGTCATTAAAATGCCACTTTGTGCTCTGGTTTGCATGAGGCAAAAATCCACCAACTCTATTGGCTGTAAATTTAAATATTGCATTCTCAGCACTTATAACGTCAAGACTTGGAACTATTTTACTTAATTCACTGCCAACTTGCCTGGGAGCTGCATGTCAGCATGTACGGTAGCATATATGCTGTTGCAGGGCAGTGATATTTTTCAAAGGTTGATTTATACAGTGCTTGCATTACGGTCAACAACCATTAGTCCTTTGTATATTTTTTGCTTTGGCCTTATACTAAGTGTAAGTGGTTATACAGCAAACATGTCAGATTTTTTTTTTTTGGCAGAAACATAAAATTTTCATATTTAAACTAATTTTAGATAAGAAATGGTAACACAACTTTATACGTCTTCTCAAGCTAGAAATTAGATATAATTAAGTTATTGAGCTAACTATACTTATGCTTCTTNCTCATATTTAAACTAATTTTAGATAAGAAATGGGAACACAACTTTATACGTCTTCTCAAGCTAGAAATTAGATATAATTAAGTTATTGAGCTAACTATACTTATGCTTCTTTTGTAAGCTTTCTAATGATATGTAATGTGACTATTTTTTGTCTGTTTTGAAGTCTATGACTATTGTAAAATGAAAAAGAAATTATGAATATAACTAATTAGCCTACTTTCCTCTACATACGTATGCAAGTAAATTTGATGAAGTAGGCCCTACTCTAAGACTGAGGTAAAATGAACATGTGTGTTAAAATAAAACATTCATGTTGACATCATTTGTAAAATAAGTGCCTGACCAACTTAAAGCATCAGTTTACACAGCCTATCGTAGTAATATTTTATTGCTGCAATTTGGTGAGCATTGGTTGATGTTTTTTTAAGATGTGGCATAAAAGTGGAGCTATCATTTCAATTCGCCAGAGTATGTGGGAGTGAGCACACTTTCAAATTGGGACGTGGCCTTACTATTGGATGCTTGTAATTGATACTTTCTGCATATCAAGTTTGGTTAAAATTGGTTAAACAGTATGGTATAATACCAAATTAACCTAAAATATATATCTGGTCTCACTTTGAAAATAGATTTTTTGTTCATTTATATCACATATGTTAACATGGCATATTATGGTATTAGTTACCTGCAAAATTTGGTGGTAATTTATTTGGTAGTTTTCAAGACTTAATGTGAAAGCATAATTCTTCCATGTGTTGCTATCTTCCAAAATGGCAGGGCAATAGATTAAATATTTACATTATAAAATGTCAAAGTACAAACTTTGGTTTAAAAAATATATAAAAGTACAGAAATTCAAATACTCATAGTCTAGTACTTGTCGACAGGCACACACACAGAAGGACGACACATTTTTTCACATGGTTGCGCGATCGCGACATTTCGCTGGCCTAGGCCAGATTCATCGGGCGGCGAGTTGTAGGACACTGCAATATGTTGGAAGGGGCTGTTGGTAATAAACCTAGTGGCCAGGTGACAAACTAGGGTGCGGCGGGAAAATTGAAAATTTGCCGGTATAGCTGATGAGTGTGGTTTGGAGCTGTGATTATCTTAAGTTGAGGCCCGGGGACTGCCTGGATTTTGTTATAAATTGGTGAGCTAATTCCCAGCGTCAGTTCTGATCTATTGCTTAAAGGTAGTAGGGCTCTGACAATTCTGCTACTGTAGCAGGAACCAAAATCTTTGATGTTTGATGCTGCATGTGCTGCAATTAGTTTATCTTGTAGGTTGTGGATGTTACCAGCTATGGCTTGTTTAGTGTCTGCTCTGTGGCCCATTCTTCCTCTGCCCGAGTGTGTTGATGGTGAGGCCGATGTATTCTGCATTCCAGTGTTGGCACTGTAGCTGATAATCAGATTTTCTGTTGCATACGGTAGTTGCAGTTGCCTTGCATGGGGTACGTACAGCTAGTGAGTTTGCTATTGAAAGAAGTTGAGGGTTGGTGGATGGCAGACGAACCACAGCATGAGCTATTGCAGGGGTGGGAACCTTTGGAAATGATAGTTTGATTGGCATTTGTGGTAGGCTACAGCTTTGGATGAACCAGTTTGTTGTGGAGGTTAGGTGGCCTTTTGAAGAACCAATCTGTGTGGTTTGGAGAGTATGTCTTGTGTTTGTGGTGAGGAAGCCAAAATTTTGTATCACGAGTGGAGAATTTTTCTTAGTATACTTAGGCCTTCATGATATGGGACCACCAGGGGTATATGAGAGTTGTTGACCTGGTATTTGAGATGGCTTGCTGAATCAGTTTGTGGACGAGGTGCCTGGGACAGCCCCTGTCGAAAAATGCTCTTGTTATTTGTTCACACTGTTTGTTGAGATCACTGTTGGTGGAGCAGATACGTTTGGCTCTTGTGGCAAGACTGTAGGGTAGGGATTTTTTGACATGATATAGGTGGTAGCTGTTCAAATGTAAGTACTGGTGGTTGTTGGTGGGTTTGGTGTGTACAGCAGTTTGAATTATGCCATTGTGGAGAGTCAGTTGTTGATGAAACACATCCATCAGTGTTCCCTCCAATTGCCGAAGCACCTGATGGCTGTGGCCTTCGGGGGGACACAGTGTTGGGCTGCTTGTTATTTTCCTCCAAGAGTTACCTGTTGAGGTAAATAAAGTAAGACGGTCACATGAGTCACGCAGTACAGGACGATGAGGCGGGTGTGTTCCGTTCTTGCCGACACATACTTACGCACTCTCGGCTGAGTGTTCACTTTGGCTCGGTGTCGGCTAGTTGGTGTAAGTGACTGTGGATGTACAAGTGGTCACGAGGGCACACGTGAACGTGTTGTTCACGTCAAACACCCCCCTCTTCGGTGACTGCTTGACCCCGCAGTCTCCCAGGTGACCCATCACGCCGTCAGGCGGAACAGGTGGTTGGTGACTTGATTTGGTGACACGGCCTCAGCTCTTAAGGTCCTCATGAGCACAGCAAACCACTGGCTACTGGTGGCACAGGATTATGACCCCAGCTGTGTTAATAGGCTGCGGCACTCGTGCGTAAAGGGGGATGTCCCCTACGCAGGCCGTGCATGCTGGGCGGTGCTGGCGGCGTGGCCACTTGGTGTGGAGGGGAGGGGTGGAGTCCCCCTCCTCTCCCATCTCATCTCCGCTGCTACTGCTGTTGGCATGTGGACACCGACGTGTCTGCAGTGATGTGAGGGAAGAAGAGACTGCTCTGCAGTCAGGCTGTCTAGGTCTGATACACTCCCCCCATCGCTGTGCCGGGCATCTTACAAAGTGGTGTCAGCTGTAAGTGACGCCTCAAAGGCATCGCGGCGCAGCTGGGCGGTGAGCTTGTGGAGAGAACCTGCCCACAGGTGTCCCCGGTAGCCCCGGTAGGCCTACAAATGGTGCTACTGCTGTGCTTGTGCTGTTTGGTGGGGGCGACTCTCCACTGGGCTCATCAGTTTTCACTGCGTCCCTTATGGGTGTCGAGACGCTGCACGTCGCAGGGGAAAAGGGCGTTGGAGGGCGCTCCCATCAGTGTCGGGACTGGACGTTCCTGATTTGTCGCTTTGGGTGGTTGGTGTTGTTGCTCCATGCTTTCTTTAGACGCCCTCTTGGCTGGGCGTCACAGCACCAGGTGCTTCGGCGCTGGCCTCTTCTATTGCCAGGCGGAGGTCGTCATAGTGAAGGATGCCTTTCCTCCTGCTGCTTACCTTTATCAGGTAGGTGGTGTACCAGAGTGTTTTTATTATTGCTTGTGGCCCGCTCGACTTTGGGGCGAATCCCGCGTAATAATTTTCCGTGCTACTGGAGAGCCGGATTTCGCAGACATACACCAGCTGTCCGGGTGTTAACTTCCGCGGTGGGCATGCGATTGACGGCACCCACTTCGCTATGTAGCGGGCTTGGTTCTGGAGGGCAACCTGTAGGTTGACCTCTTGGCACTGCTGCCGAGCTGTGCTGTCCTCCGCTTTGCCTGCGCTCTCTCTGCACTGTCTGATGAACTCTCCAGGCAGCAGTAGTTCTCGGTCTTGTAGGATTGCGGCCGGTGATCGGCCCATGGCCAGATTCACATGCCATCGGATGGTTGAAAGGGTCGCTGGCTGGTGTTCGGCCGAGGTTGTGTGGATTTTGCCAACCCGCAGGCATAGTTTGCTCTTGAGGTCCTGGTTTCAATGCTGTCTGTTTAGCCTACATGTGGTAAACAGCCGTGTTATGGTGCTCAACCCCCCCACTTGGTGCACAGGTAATGCCACTGCCTCCCTGTGAACGGTGTACTGTTGTCTGTAAGTAGCATTCTGGCGTAACCCCAGCAGGGGTAGAATTCTGCTTCCAGTACACGTGCGATGTTACGTGCATGCTCACTGGAAACTGGATATACTTCTGTTCACCTGGAAAATGAATTGCATATCACCACAATGAAGCGTTTTTTTGGGGGTAAGGGCCCGTCAAATCCAGTGATTGCCTCAAATGATTTGTTTGGCACTCGTGGCGTCTGTTTTGTCACTCCATCTGCGTGGCGACTCTTGAAGTGATTACATGTCACACACTCACGTACGTACCTGCGAACATCCCGCGTGGCTTCAGGCTAGTGAAAATGAGCTCGCACATTCCTTGTTGTTTGTTGTGCTTCTGGATGGCCTGAGAACTGGCTGGCATGCGCACGACGTAACACCTGTTGATTTGTGTCCTTGGGCACGTAGACAAGCCATGGCGCTTCCGGTTGGCATGGCCTGATTTCCACACGTGCTCCTTCCACTTGCCACCATTCTCCGTTGCCTTGTGTTATCTCTGATATGCGGCATTGGGTGTCTGCTCACTGTTGTTGTGTGGCTAGCACATGGGCCTGGAGTTCGCCTAGCCTGAGTTCAACTCCCACTGGTGCCTCGATGTTGTGGAAGCAAGCTACACCCTTGCCAGGTGTTCTGTGGGTGGCTGCTGTAGGTGACAGTAGGTTATCCCACCCGTCTTCGTCCACCGCTACTGTTTTGCCAAGCCTGCTTGACAGCTCTTCAGCTAACTGGTTTTCTGCTCCGGGAACGTGTTGAACTTTGAAGTCGTATGACTGTAGAAGTAATGCCCACCTGGTCAATTTGCTCCGTGCTTCCTGCATGGAGTGAAGCCACACTAAACAGCGGTTGTCTTTTCGCAGTGTGAAGCGCTGGTATTCGAGGTAGGCTCTGCACCTCTTGACGGTCCAGACTACTGCCAGCATTTGCATTCATTCACATTGTACCTGCATTCTGTGTCTTCTAATTTTGCACTACTGAACTCTATGATGTGCCGCTCTTGATTCTCCCCGTTTTGGAATAGAACTGCTCCCAATCCCTTTTCACTCGCGTCTATTTGGAGGTACAGGTATTTACTCGGGTCGTAGCGGACTAGTGTGGTGCATTGCCAGAACCTTGCTTTCAGCTCTGTGAAACAAGTGTCGTGCTCTGCGGTCCACTGGTATTTCCGGTTGGGAGAAAGCATGTCTTTTAGTGGTGCTGTGACGATGGCAAAGTCAGGGATATTTTCTCGCAGCCAGTTTACCAACTCAAAGAATTTGCGCAGTTGTTTGTGTGTGCGCGGCACTACTTAGTTCTTTATAATTGACAGNGCCAGTTTACCAACTCAAAGAATTTGCGCAGTTGTTTGTGTGTGCGCGGCACTACTTAGTTCTTTATAATTGACAACTGTTGGGGGGTTGGCCGGCTTGAATTTTCGTGCACTACATGGCCGAGTAATTGTATGCATGGTTTTCCTATGTGGCACTTTCGTTTGGCGTAGGTCAGTTTGTTTATGGCTAGTCATTCTAGAACTTGTGACAGGTATTTGATATGGTCCTCCCATATGGTCTGACCATACCACTACGTCATCTAAGTACGCNGCCAGTTTACCAACTCAAAGAATTTGCGCAGTTGTTTGTGTGTGCGCGGCACTACTTAGTTCTTTATAATTGACAGCTATTGGGGGGTTGGCCAGCTTGAATTTTCGTGCACTACGTGGCCAAGTAATTGTATGCATGGTTTTCCTATGTGGCACTTTCGTTTGGCGTAGGTCAGTTTGTTTATGGCTAGTCGTTCTAGAACTTGTGACAGGTATTTGATATGGTCCTCCCATATGGTCTGACCATACCACTACGTCATCTAAGTACGCNTTCTAGAACTTGTGACAGGTATTTGATATGGTCCTCCCATATGGTCTGACCATACCACTACGTCATCTAAGTACGCGAGGGCAAAGTTGCCTATGTACCTGTTGGGTACTTGGACCATTATAGCCTGAAATGCTGCTGGTGCTCATTTAAGCCCGAAAGGCATTGCACAAAATTGAAATCCCCGCCCATCTAATGTGGTAAAAGCGGTTTTGTGCCGGTCCTATGGTTTCATTGGCACTTGTCAGTACTCACTGCGAAGGTCCAGTAACTACATTATTTTTGCTTTGCCGAGTGTATGTAATGCATCCTTAACACCAAATTAGGGTGGTGGTACGCTCTTGGTTATTAGGTTGATGGGCATAAAGTTTACGCAAAAATGCCACGTCCCATCCTTTTTTGGTGCTAGTGTTATTGCACAGTTGTAATGGCTTTGTGTGGGTTTTATCACACCTTCTGAGATCGTTTCCTTGATTTGCTCTTTAGTGCGTGATCAAGTTCGTCTGGCTGGACATCTGGGCAACTTGTGGACCATGGTTCGAGGTCGTACACAGTTCGTCACTCTTTTTGGCCAAAGTGAATCCAATGTGCTGGTGGCTCTACCAATGGTGTTTTGCTAAGTGAGCCAGGANTCGTCACTCTTTTTGGCCAAAGTGAATCCAATGTGCTGGTGGCTCTACCAATGGTGTTTTGCTAAGTGAGCCAGGAAGTACCTAATATGGCATCCTCCCATAGATCAACTGACACGAGGGCTGTGGTGTTGGTCTCCACGTCGTTTATTCGGACAGTTATTATTGTCTCTCCCATGGTTTCCCCCATGTGCTGCCATGTAGCGAGTTGTAGCACCTATGTTGTTTGGTTAAGTTGGTTTACATCAACTAACCAGACTGCATAAAGTTGTGCGATGCTGCCATGTTGACCAAGGCATGACATGTCGGATTGTTCAAGGTGGTTGGTATTCTGATCATTTGTGATTTTTTGTAGCAGGATCTGTTGAGGTGTTGGTGTTATGTTTTCTATTGTGGCCCAGGGCAGTGAGTGTCTGGCTCTCCTACCCCGAAGAGCAGTTTCCCGCCGGTGTGGCTTTACTATCTGTTGTTGTTTCCTTATTTGTATTGCGTTTTGGGCATTCACTATGCCAGTGAAATTGTTGCCCCTCACAATACCTTCACGCGAAGGATGTGCGCCCCTTATCGGTGTGACCCCTCGCAGNTGCCAGTGAAATTGTTGCCCCTCACAATACCTTCACGCGAAGGATGTGCGCCCCTTATCGGTGTGACCCCTCGCAGCGGCCTTGCCCAGCGCAGTTGCAGTCAGGATCCTTGCGGGTCTGTGGAGTTGCTGACCCAGTTGCACCGTGAACAGCTAACGGATGCGGGTCCCCGCTACACTGCTCTGGGTCACTTGTGCGGCGCAGGGAAAACCCATCCTATTTACATTGTGGAATGTCTTGTTCCCTAGGGGTTCGGTCTAGTAATGCGGCTGATCACATGAAGGCTTCAATGCTACCATGTATTAAGGGGGCTAGAGCTAGTATGTTTTTCTGTCGCACTGTGGCTGCTACTACCACTAGCACTTCAGTTTCCCTCTCTTGCGGATGAAAATGTTTGATGAGATTAATTTTTTGGGTTGAAAAAGCTGTTAGAGTTTCCCCAGGACTTTGTGTTTCGAGAACAGCACAGCTTTGAGCTTGCAGGGAGAAGTAGGTATTGGCAAAGCTATGCTGAAACCTACTCCAGAATTCGCTCCACTGTGTACCATAATAGTTTACTGTTCGCCACCATACACATGCATCTCCCATTAGTTGTCCTCCTACACAATCAGGCCACTCTTGTTCACACCCTCTATACCTGATTAAACTTCCTGTGCAGTAGCAGGAACGCCTGCGGGTCCTCGGTGGTCAGCCCAAAATAAATGGACAGTGACTGGAAGTGGGCTGCAGTATTGCCCTTCCCAGCTGCTGTTGGTGGTGCGGTTACGGGTATGAAATGCAGCTGCGGCCACACAAAGCCAGTTGGTATTGTTGGTGCAGGTTGCACTGCTCAAGGTGCTGCAGCTGTTGGCAGGCACGTAGAATGTGCCAACGGGCTGCTGTAGTTACTGGCCATGTCCGCGCATGCGGCTGGTGGGCGTAGCTATGTCAGTTGTGGTGCTGAGGCACACTGCGCACAACGAAACTTGTTGGCCGCAACATTCAACATATGTCACTCGGTCACGTACTGCCAATGAGTGATTCGTCCACAGTTCTCTCATGCCACTGTTTCTGAGTTACCGTTTTTGCGCAAGTCCTGGTGACACGCCTCCTCCCGTGATAAATTCAGCGGGTGCACATGTCACTGGTAATAATGTTTGTGTACAATTCGCGCACAAAAGTTTCCATTTCGGTCTGCTGTTCCATGTTCACTTCCAGCCAGGCACTCGGTGTGGTAAACTTTGGAGCAGTTTACACACGGAATTGTCCCATCTCCAATGCCTGCTCACATGATTTTTTTTGGGCACAGTGTCGATTGTTACATTTTGTAAGGTTCTGTCCAAGTATAGTTTTCTTTGTGCAGGGGTGTACATTTGCATACACGACTCGTGATAGGGCTGATGGTGCCCCGGATGCTCGTCGTCTGGNTTCTTTGTGCAGGGGTGTACATTTGCATACACGACTCGTGATAGGGCTGATGGTGCCCCGGATGCTCGTCGTCTGGTACAGTCCGCACACAATTGCACCCTCTTGCCATCATAAGAGGAACAGCTCAACGCCCATCCGACACTTTCATAGTTGGCCTGGCAAATGCCCTCCTTGAGATGCCTCGCGTTGTCCGGTTCGGGAAAGTGGCTCCTTATGTCCCAGAACGGGTTTGACACGAGTAAGGGCCGCACGCACTTTAGGCATAATGTTTTTTTTGCCATTACTGGTGCACCAGTTCATGTTGCATCTCCTGAGGTCCAGCTCGGCCATGTGGTTCGGCGCGTGGGCTGTCATGGTAACAGCTGTTGCCACAGCGGCTGTTGACCCGCTTCCCTTCTCGTTCGCGTGGGTGTGGAGGATACCATTATGGCTTGGGGGGATGGTGACCACGCTCATGTGTGCCCAGATGGTGTTCCGTTACATCACCCGCCCGCGCTGGAATGTGGGAGGGGNCATGTGGTTCGGCGCGTGGGCTGTCATGGTAACAGCTGTTGCCACAGCGGCTGTTGACCCGCTTCCCTTCTCGTTCGCGTGGGTGTGGAGGATACCATTATGGCTTGGGGGGATGGTGACCACGCTCATGTGTGCCCAGATGGTGTTCCGTTACATCACCCGCCCGCGCTGGAATGTGGGAGGGGGTAGCGCCTGTCTGTCTGGCTTGCTGTGTGTCCACAATGGTGGTGCTCGGGGATGCTCCTTTGTCCAGCACTGTCCCAAAATGGCTTGAATGTCCGAAACGTGGAATTTGTTTTTGAGATTCCGAAATTGATTAAAATAAATTCTTGCTGAAGGTTTTTGAACACGTGGCTTTTGGCAAAGTGCTTTACTCATAAAGGTACTTTAAATACAGAAATTACCCTTAAATATTGCGTCAGGTGCACAGAACAAAAAAATAATGTACATTGCAGTTACCTGTCCTTTTGCCATTCTTGTTGAATAGCCCCACAAGTTGGGAAAGTCATTTGACATGCAGGGGTTCCAGGGATGCTGATGTGGCTTACCTGGCTTACCCAGGTATGGTGAAAACCGGTGAAATTGCCCGGCGCCATGACTTAGTGAGAATGAGTTAGTGAGGGTCATGCGGTCTACGGTCCATTGGACCCCGGAGCCCTTTGCCGATTTGGAGTGCTTGCAGATACTGAACTTACCAATAATTGGACGTACCTAGTGGTTTCACTTATTACAATGGCGAGGTTGGAGGCCACCTCACTTGCCTTACTTACACTTTGCTGCATTGGGGTGCAGCGCCGGAAATGNTTACAATGGCGAGGTTGGAGGCCACCTCACTTGCCTTACTTACACTTTGCTGCATTGGGGTGCAGCGCCGGAAATGCCCTGAGGGGTAAAGTAAATGAAATGCTCGTCGTGATTTGAGACGTTTACTTACTGCTTTTATACATATGCCAATGACCAATACTGCAAACGTGGCCTAAGCCATGTAAATTATTGTGAAGATGCGTAGCGCGTTAAACCCCAGTTAACACGCAGGGAGGCAGACAGNAATTATTGTGAAGATGCGTAGCGCGTTAAACCCCAGTTAACACGCAGGGAGGCAGACAGTTGTCCCCTCGGCACTGAATACGCAAATGTTCCGGTTGATTAACGTTACTATTGATGATGAAGGTGATTTCAACAAAAGTTGGTGGTGCCGAGGGGGTCCGCGCAGTGCGAAACTCCCGTGCTGCCAGCTAGGCCGAGTGCTGAAGTCAGACTAAAATCATGACACTGGCATCCTCTGAGGGTGGCCAAAGCTGGTGCGAAAAATTATGTGAAAATTAACATGTACTCTCTTAAGGCTAATGAATATGCAACACAACACAATTCCCTGTTTAATAACATGTTTGTGACTGTGACGTCACGGGTGATGTCACCGCACTAGAAACATAAAATAAAAACAATGAGGCCTTGATAGGCAGTCTGCTGTGAAAAGAGAACACAATTATATTTTTACGCATTGAACATAATTACAATTAATGAAATAACTGGAATAACAGTAAACTGAGAATGTTGTAATGCTGCACGTCGAGGTATTGACGGCTGGAAATTACCACTCTGTTAGCTCAGTGGTAGCAACATGACACTCTGTAAAAAAGGTGCCAATTCAATATTTAAAAAAAATCAAGTTCCGGTTTATTGGTTCTATACTTTTATTTACAAATCCAGTGAAACAGTTCACATACGATCTTCAGGTATGCCGAGTACGAACATGTTCACAGATAAACAGACAAGTACAGAACAGTGCCACAGTCGTTTATGAATTATTCATGTCTTGAAAACTTGCATCGCAAGAAGAAGTTACGAAGGCAGGAGGGGCGTTCCTTCCCTCCTGGCACCCTAGCGACCTCCCACACAGACGGAAGTAATTTAATACAGTTAAGATTTTGCCGAAAAAGAACTAAGTGAAAGATTTAGCGGTCGCTTGTACTTGCCGGTGTGGGTTAAATTAGTGACGCCCGATACGTCTTCTCTGGTTGCTTGTTCTAGACCATTTCGCTCGGGCGAGTATTCGTCCAGGGTTTTTATCACTCATGGCTAACCGCCCTTCCTCAGATAAGGGCCTGGCGGGGCCGCCATGCACGCTATCCAAAACTGCGTAGCCCGCTTAACTGCGCCGTCAGTTAAAATAATTGAACTACTAGAGACAGCAGTGCCATCCAAACTGCGTCATAGTAAAAGATAATTGAACTTCCAGAACAAAACTGTCAACGTAGTTTGGAAAGGCTTCTAATCTAATGTTGACGCGTAACACAAACTAAGATTTCTGAAATGGCAACTGGATGCTTGATAAACGTTATACCACAATAAACGAACCACCACGGCTTTAATTTTGAATGTCAATAAAATATTACGAAATCCCGTTAAATGAACAAGAATGAACCGCGTATCCCGAAAATTAAAAATACTGCGTCATTAAAATGTATTTCAGTTTCCGTGTATTACTTTAGTGAAATTAAGTTTCCGGTTTTTTTTTGCCTATGGGCAAGTCCAAGTGTTTCAGCTTGGGTGGGCTGGAACTAGTCCATCCCTAAAAGGGGTCTGATAGTCTCACTCGTTTGAGGTTTTAATAAAAGAATGACCCAAATTAATTTGGCTACAGCAATTTGAACACTGCGTACTTCTTTGGGATTTTATTCCCGACTTACTTCTGGGACTTGCAAAACGAACCTATTTTAGGTTGGTGCCGGGGATTAAAAAGATTAATCCCGGTGGTAAGAGTCACGCAGGTTGGAAGGACTGCGGGCTTCACGACGCCAGCTGCGCCGATGTTTTCTCCAATTGTTGGAGCACCTGATGGCTGTGGCCTTCGGGGGGACACCGCGTTGGACAGCTTGTAATTTTCCCCCAAGAGTTACCTCTTGAGGTAAATAAAGCAAGACAGTCACTTGNGACAGCTTGTAATTTTCCCCCAAGAGTTACCTCTTGAGGTAAATAAAGCAAGACAGTCACTTGAGTCACGTAGTACGTGACGACAAGGTGGGTGTATTCCATTCTCGCTGACTCATACCGCCGTACTCTCGGCCGAGTGTTTACTTCGGCCCGGTGTCGGCTAGTTGGTGTAAGTGACTGCGAA